>JAQFZM010002279.1:0-14215 GCA_034695785.1 Galumna obvia | reverse complement strand
GATACCACAAGTAGCCCAAGTGTTCCCTTACGCTACAATATTGTGCTAAGACTTTCTGGCGGACCCGGTAGAAAAATAGTAAATAAGTTATTTAAATATTAATAATTAAAACAAATTTTATTAAATGTTAAAACATATAAACAAATAAAAATGTTTTGAATTAAATTAATTTAATTTGTGTGTCGTATTTACTCTCCAGTTAGGAAAGGCCAAAGTTAGGGCTACTAAACACAAACAATTTAGGGTAATAATTGTATTAAAACCTATCATTAAAAAGTTTTAAAAATTTATTTTAAGTGAAAAATAGGTTACAAAAGGTTTTAAACCTATTTTTCTTATGAAATATCAGATAATTTAATGAAATCTTAACCAAATAAGAGGAATGATTTTATTCTTAGCTATCGATTTAATAGTTGATTGTTAAGATGCATTACCTAGATATAAAGAATTCCATTACATTATCTGATTCTTTAATTTTTTGAGGAAAAGTTTGTTTTTGAATACAAAACTTTCATAAATATTTTCAATTATGTGTTAAACATTTGAATCAAATGTTGAAAACATTGAAAAACTTATTAACAAATTCTAAAGTGAATAACAATAATAATAATAATTGTAATAAAATGGCCAACAGTTTGAATTTTAAGGGAAAGGTAGCCATAATTACCGGCGCCAGTAGTGGTATCGGTGAAGGTATTGCGAGATATTTAGCAGAATTGGGCGCTCAGGTGGTCATCACCGCTCGGAATAAGAATAATCTAAATCGCGTGGCTAAAGTTTGTCAAACAATTTCCCCAAAAGGCCTAAAGGTTTGGAAAATGATCTAGTTCAAATCAATTGATTAAAGTCAAACACTTCTCTAAATAAAGATATATTATAAAATTGTTTTATTTATTAGTAATTGTTTAACGCTATGTTTCAACTCATTTTATAATAAATCTTTTATAATATATAATCTATAAAATACCTTGATCATTTATTATTATCATCAATTATTGTTAGTTATCATTAAATGATTAATTTTTAAATTAATTTTTCTTAAAAGCCATTAGAAGTTGTTTCAGACGTGACTAAAGAAGATGATTGTAAAAGACTGATAGAGTCGACGGTGTCGTCGTTCGGCAGAATTGATATTCTGGTAAACAATGCGGGCGGAGCTCTTCCGACATCAATACTCGACCCGAACGCACTTCAAAACTATGATAAAGTAATGGACTTAAACTTAAGGTCAGTTATCTATTTGACGAGTCTAGCCGTTCCTCATTTGGAAAAGGTGCAAGGCAATATTATTAACATCTCAAGTATTGTTGCATTAAAACCGGTATAACATTTATATGAAATGATCAAGCTAATACTAAGAGTAATCTATTGTATAGTTGGCCGTCTTTTTCTCTTATTGTATGGCAAAAAGCACTTTAGATATGTTTACCAAATGTTTGGCACTAGAGTTGGGACCGAAAGGAGTTCGGGTCAATAGTATAAAGTAAATCATTATTTATTGAATAATTGGCTTAATTTTAATGTATTTTATCGACAATTCTAGTGCCGGAGCCGTCAAATCAAACTTTTTGGGTATTCAATGATTTTAAATAATTTTCAATAAAACTTGTCTTTACGTTAGCGAACACTGGAATGACTGAAGAAATGGTTAGAGCACAGGAAGAATCCCTCAGACGCTCATCACCGCTGGGAATGTATGGTATGCCTGAAGACATCGCAACAGTTGTCGCATACTTGGCCTCAGCTGACGCTTCATATGTAACGGGGGTTAACCTGTCGGCAGACGGCGGCGCATATTTGGCAAACATTACAATTGTTGACAATTGAGTCAAAACTCTTTTCAATTCATAAAAGATTTGATTTTTTATTCGCTTTAAATAAAATAAAATTATTATCAAATTTTCCGCTAAAAACTGTTTTTGATTTTTTATTATGAATTAGAATTAATTGGTATAAATACCTTGCTAATAATTGCTAATAATTAAATAATGTTTTAATCTGATTGTGGCTCTGATTGACGATGAAAATCGACTGACAAATCTTTGTCGGAGAAATGGGTTTAATAAAGAATCTCAAAATGACTTCACTCATGTCTTCAATCAATTGAGATTTATCCAGAAAACAACAAGGTAATTCATTTTAAATTATAAAATAGGTTTTAATGAATTTTCTTAATGAAACTAATATTTACAAAGTGACCTTTCTACTTTTCCACTTGAAAATGAAAACATTGACTGATTATTTGATTAATAGATTTAAAATATCTTAAGTTTACTTCAGTTTTCTTCAACTTTTGGTGATTAGATTAGCTCTCATTCAAAAAGTAAAGATATTTCCTAAAATATGAGGCAATTAATCAACAAAAAGTAATTTATTAAAAGCAGTTTTACATACTTTTTGAATGTTTCCAAAAGATATGTAAACCTTTGATAACAATTTGAAAAACTATTGAAATCAATAGTTATTTAAACAACTGTTTAGCGACGAATAGTTTTATTAAAATCAAACTATAATTTGACACAAAATGGAAAAATTAGTCTATTATTTAGCGCTTTTGTGTCTTATTTTTGTGAACAAATCCAGTGCTGATACACCGGCCAACTGTACTTTTGATGACATTCAGGGTTCCTGGGTCTTTTCTGAGTCTGAAAGAACTGCTGAACGAACAGAAGTTTGCAACGGATCACAAGTTGTGGTAAATAAAGTTAAAGTGGAGCTATTATTCCCCGACACCGCTGTCGACCAGTTTGGTAACAAAGGTTAGATCACAATCAACTTTTTCCAACTCTTATATTTGATAAAACAATTGTGAATTACCTAGGTCATTGGACAATTATCTATAACCAGGGATTCGAAGTAACCATAAATTACAGGAAATACTTTGCGTTCTCAGCCTATGAACAAAGCGGTCAGAATGTGACCAGTTTTTGCCATAAGACACTCCCTGGTTGGTCACATGATATTCTTGGTCATAACTGGGCATGTTTTACTGGACAGAGAACTAGTGGTGGCTCTACTGTTAAGACACACAGAAATTATTTAACGGAAATGAATGGTTTATTTCATCAAAACCCGGACGCCATCAAAAAAATCAATTCTATTCAGACCTTATGGCGCGCCAAACATTACCCTCAGTTTGAGGGCAAACCCTTGAGTGAAATCTATAAAATGAAAGGCGGGCCCAAATCGAAAGTAATCAGGTAACTTCTTATTTATAACTAAATATATCTTGTTAACTTTTAATTGGAATTCTTGTTTGATTAGTCCTCCCTCTCCGGCACCGGTTACTGATGAGGTACGTGAGGCCGCTCTTCAATTAGCCGATAACTTTGACTGGAGAAATATAAGTGGAGTCAATTTTGTGTCTCCTATTAGAAACCAAGGTAAATTCAATAATTGTCAAATGAAATATGACCATGATAACTTTCTAGGCGGATGTGGCAGTTGTTATAGTTTTTCATCTGTTGGTATGATTGAGGCTCGTGTGAGGGTCGCCACCAATAATAGTGAACAGATTGTGCTCTCACCACAAGATATAGTTAGTTGTTCGGAGTATAGCCAGGGATGTGAAGGAGGTTTTCCTTACTTAATAGCTGTAAGTGTTTTCGTTGAAAACACAGAATATATTTCACTAATAAATGTTTTTTAAGGGAAAATATGGTCAGGACTTTGGTTTAACCCCTGAGAAATGTTTTCCCTATCAGGGGGTCGACTCTCAATGCAAGGAAAAGAAGTGTCGGCGCTATTATACGGCTCATTATGATTATATCGGAGGCTTTTACGGCGCCTGTAATGAAGAACTGATGCGTTTGGCTCTCGTCAGAAGTGGTCCCATTTCCGTCTCTTTTGAGGTCTACGACGACTTCATGTCTTATTCGGGGGGAATCTATAGCCATACCGGTGTCGGACACGACCAGAATCTTGGCTTCAATCCATTTGCGATTACAAATCATGCGGTGCTGGCAGTGGGTTATGGCGTTGAACCACAAACCGGACAAAAGTTTTGGATCGTTAAGAATAGTTGGGGTACGGATTGGGGAGAAAACGGGTACTTCCGTATAGTTCGGGGCACTAATGAATGTAATATTGAAAGTATTGCCGTCGAGGCGTTTCCTATACCTTAAAAATAAGCAAGGATATTTGAATAATAATAATAATAATAATATGACTTATAATAATAATTTCAATGTTTATATTTGATCCAAGAGTTAAATCTTGAGATCAATTGAGAAAAAAATTGAATAAAATAAAACTTTATCAACAAATTATTGAAATAAATTCATTTATAAATTATTTGCATTAATTTAATAATTTTAACTCAAATTAATAAGAAAATTCACTTTTTTAGTGATTAAAGAAAAGTTTTTTGTAGGAATTAATTGTGTTTTGCATAATATAATATCTTGGTCTTTATTGAAGGTTTTGTCTAACATTTATACAGAATTATTGATAGTTTCAAACATAAAATTAAACAACAGTTAATTAAACCAAACATTTAAACAAATGTCAAAATATTAAAGTAAATAAAACGTTATAAAAATAATTACTTCTCATTTCAATAATTAAATACAAAAATAATTAAAGTCAACAAAAATGGGTTTAAAATAAGTTTATTTTGTGGTCGATATTAATGAATATCAGGTTTTGACAGAAAGAAATTGTAAACAAAAACAAAAAATAGAGATTTCTTGAATAAATGAATTAATTCATCTTAGAGGTTTTCACTGACATCTATCGTCTAAAAATATAAGCTCTTTTGCAAAAATAGTAAAATTCCTTTCCTGGCCATACCCAAAGGCTATCATTTAACGAAAGGATGGACAGCACTGTACTTAACAGTGTTTCCTTCCGCCACTTAATAGCGCAATGTATGGAGTGGGCCAGCAATTACCATCCCACAAATAACTAACAAGGTGTCGTAGCCTGGATGAAGTATTGACAATGACTAGGACTGTCATCTTGGGCAGGTCTCCACTTCACCCCACTTCACCCCACCTCAGGCTATTCTTCAAAAGAGCTTAAAGCCTTACATTTCACTTCTTTATATATCATTCAATTACCAAAAATTCAATGATTACAGTCTATAACTTAAGATATAAATGTTTGTTAAAAATTTTACGAAAAAATACATAAAACTTTTGAAAAATTTAAATATCACTCAAAGACTAAAATTTCAATGAATACAGTTTATAACTTTTTGGGAAATTATTTTAAAAAAATCACATAATTCATCCATTTCTTTATATAGTTGACAAAAATCAAAATCTTAATAATTACAGTCAATAATTTTATATATAAGTAATATTTATATAAAAGAGTGCATTCATTTACTTTATATATATATTTATGTTTATAAAAGACTACGAGGTTTTAGTAATTATGTATTAAAGTAATAAAATTATATTTATTTCATTTATGTCAAATAATATTTTAATTAAAAAAATGTTATCAATAGGTTATCATGCAAATTTCAATTCAATAACTGTAAATTTGATCGTTAAATAATTTTTATTATGTAAACCATCAATATTTTAATCATTGAAATTTAATTTAAAGTTAATTTTATAATTTTTATTTGATTAAAAAAAATAATTTATTAAATGATATATTATTAGAATTATTTAACATTCAATAAAATTATTGATTATAAATTATATGCAAATCAATAATTGAATTAAAATTTATAATTCAAATTTTATAAATTAAAAAATTCTTTTTAATTGATATATAAAAGGTTTACAAATCAAAAATTAAAGTAAACACTGATATCAACGATAACTCACGTTATTGGAATCAAATCGACTAAAATGTTGTTTATATTTGAAAACATCAAAAACTAAACTAAAATTTATGAAAATGAGCGACAATTCTGATTGTAATCTGAATAATAAGGATGAGATTGAGCCTGATACTCAATTATTTAAGAAGATCAAAATTAATGATAAACTATTAATGATCCCTGGTCCTACTAATATTAATAAAAGGGTTCAAATGGCCACTACTCTACCCATTGTCTCTCATATGGACCCACAATTTTTTCAAGTATTTAACCTAATATACAAAAATGTATCACAAATGACCAAGTTTATTTTCATTTTAAACAGATATTGCGTGAAGTGAGTGCTGGTATCAGATATGTATTTCAAACTCGAAACCATTATTCGTTTGCAATCAGTGGTTCTGCGACCTGTGCTATGGAAACAGCCATTTGTAATCTCTTAGAAAGAGGTCAAACACTGATGACTCTCGTCCACGGATTGTGGGGTCAAAGGGCGGCACTCATTGGCAAAAAACATAGCTTTAATGTAATTGAAGTGAAAGTAAATCGTTTGGGAAATATCTTTGATATCAACCAAATTGAGGGTAATTTCTACTTTAGATTCAAAACAAATTTATTTATATTAAATTTAATATCAGATGCTATCCGAGAGCACAGACCACAACTTCTTTACGTATGTCACGGGGACTCGAGTGTAGGTACTCTTCAGCCGTTGGAAGGAATTGGGAATCTGTGCCACAAAAACGGATGTTTATTACTCGTCGATGCAGTCGTATCGCTCTGTTGTTCGTCTCTACAAATGGACGGACTATCGATTGACGCTCTATTCAGTGGCGCACAAAAAGCACTGTCGGGTCCGCCCGGAGTATCGCTCATTAGTTTGAGTGATAGAGCGGTTCAGACTATCAAAAATCGTAAAACTGATGTCGACTCTTATTATATGGATATTAATTGGTTGTCAAAGGCGTGGGGTCTCGACTATGATAATCAGAACCAGTTTGTCTATCACTACACACCCGCCATGTCTTTGATATATGGATTGAGAGAAGCGTTAAGTCTTGTGGCTGAAGAGGGTCTTCAAAATGTCATTAAAAGACATCAGAGAAACAGTGTTTTCGTTCAGAATTATATCAAATCAATAGGACTGGAATTTCTTGTGTCTGAACCGAATCACAGACTACCGGCTATTCTCTCTGTTTTGGTTCCTAAAGATATTAACGCCAATGAAGTGAATGAATACTTAAATAATTTTTATAACATTTCAATTAGTGGTGGTTTGGGACCAACTGTTGGACTTATCTGGAGATTAGGTCTCTTAGGAGTGAACGCCAATGAAAAAAGTGTCAGAATCTTATGCCGAGCATTCAATGAAGCACTTAAAGGACAGAAACTTAAAAAGTCCCTGGCAAAATTGTGAAAATTATTGGGAAAAAAATAGCAAGAACAATATAAATTTATTAAAATTATTAGTAAAAATACTTTTGATTTAATAAATAATTTAATGAATTTAATTTAGAAAAACTTGTTTATAGAATTTATATCAAAACTGTAATTATATCAAAACTAACTTTAAATTAAATTTCAATGAATAAAATATTGATGGTTTACTAAGTTTAGTTTATTTAATAACCTTAATAAAGTTTACTTAATAAAAATTATTTAAGGATCAAAAGGATTTATTTAAGATTACAATTATTGAATTGAAGTTTGAATACCACAAATACCACAAAATAAACTTATTTTTGTTGACTTTATTTATTTTTGTAATCAATTATTGAAATGAGTAGTAATTACTTTTATAACATTTTATTTACTTTAATATTTTAATATTTCTTATTTTTGATTTAAAACCAACTGTTGTTTAACTTTATGTATGAAACTATTAATAATTCTGTACTAATGTTAGACAAAATATAGACTTCTATATAGACCAAGATCATTATAATATGCAAAACACAATTAATTCCTGCAAAAAACGTTTCTTTAATCACTAAAAAAGTGAATTTTCTTATTTATTTGATATAAAATTAATTTAAAAACAATTTAATTGAATCGTAAATCGCGAGACTTTAAGACTTTATTGTTAAACAGTTTAACAGTTACTGTTTTAAACTTTATTTTGAATATTATTCTTAAATTAAGATTTAATTCTTTTGTGAAGATATTAACTTTAAGTCAATAATTGAGAATATAATTATTTGTATCGACAACTCTTGTATACCGATCCTTCAATTGGAGCACAAAAAGCATTTAAAGAGGAAATAGATGTGTCCCGACATACACTCGAGTGCAAAACCCACTTTAATTGTTTTTTTTTCTATAAAATCTTTCCCATAAGCTAGATCAAAATTATTTTTTAACTGCAACTATCGTTTTGTCTATAATTTAATGAAATTGGCCGACACGTGTTTTGGGATTTTTCGAATATCTCAACAAATGACAAAATAATCAATAAAAATCGTAAAATTATTGAATTTTCCCTGAGCATTTTTGAGCAAATTATCAAGAAGATTTTAATGAAAATTGAATATTAAATTAAGATCAACGAGCCCTATGTTATATATAAATATGAGCAAGTTACATCAAAGAAGTCTAAAATAATCAAGGTTGATGTAAGTTCTAATACAAAAAATTAATAATTGTTATATCATATAATTTATATGAATGTTATGGTAAAAAATTTGAAATTTTTTCCATACTAATTCCTAAAATGACTTATAATATTAAAACCCATCATTGTAACTTGCTCATTTTTATTTATAATAAAAATCCCAAAACATGTGTCGGCTTATTTTAAATGTAGATTAAAATGAGATATAAATCAAATTTTTAGCTTGATTACCTTTTTAGTTATTAATTCTGACCTATTTTATGCAATTTTATTAAAATTATTTTTTAAAATATATGAATTATAGACAAAACCATAGTTGCAATTAAAAAATAATTTTGATCTAGCTTATGAGAGAGATTTTATAGCCAAAAATCAATTAAAATGGGTTTTGCACTTGAGTGTAACATATAGTCAAAGTGAATCAAAATATAAAACATATGATTTGAATGAGTACTGATTTTAAAAGTAATCAATTAATTAATTATAATCTAATATATTTGAGTGATTCAAATTGCCTCTAAACCAAATTGACTCGTTATATGTTATGTGTGATTATATGATGTTTTTAGAGAATCATTTCAATCAGATATCACTTATGACTACTCATCCCATGTTTGGACCAAACAATCATATAATCAATTCCTTTACTAATAATAAGGACTTATTGACAACTAATTTGAATCGAATTTTCTTAAGCGGAATCTTTGGCACAAAAATAGATTTCTTAAAGTGTTTTAGTGTCGCTTATAATCAGTTCAAACAAATTAATGGTTCACTCAATCGATTGATTTGTTTTATTGTGAATCCAATTCCTAAAAAAAGTTATAAAATGAATGGAGAGAACCACTCAATGAAAGAATTTATTCAAAAAGTTGAAGTCATACTTTTTGGCCAACACTTGGAATCAAATGTCGTTAAATTGAGAGAACTCTTTACTAAAGAATTACATGATTTTCATGACACAGAATTCTATAAGATTAGAGACAATCAAATTATAAATGGTTTGATTGATTTGGAGTTTTTCAGTGGAGTTACTAAATGTGAGCCAAAGTTGATTACAAATACCAATACTTCAGATAATAATCAATTAGAAAGTGATACACAAAATGCGATCATTTTATCTCTTTTGGAAACTAATAAAGATATCAGTGAAGAGGATAAGAGAGCCATTCAAAACGCTTTAATAGATTTTAGTATCAAAGACACACAAAATACTAATGAAGACAACAAACAGTTAAATTGAATACTTCTGAAACGAAAGAGACAAATGAAAATAAACTGAAGAATAATTCAAATATTAATATACAGAAAACAAATCTTTCTCTGAATGAAAATCACAATAATATGACAAATGACTCCAAAAACTCAATTAATTCTAACAATAAAAATATTGGCGAACAGAATAAAGACTCAGAAAATGCAAAACAAAAGACAAAAGTCAATAGATATTAGAATTAAATTTTATTTTTAACTTTAAAATATTAAATTCAATCAAGATACAAATAATTAATCACTTGTTTTTTAATTATTCAATAATTCATTCAGAATTGGCTATAACTTATAGCTCAGTCCCAAAGAAGTGATGTATATATAGGAAGGCCTACCCTTTATTACTATTTAAAGCAAATAAATTGTTAGAAATTCTTTGCGATGAGTTTTTCAGTAATTATATTATAAAAATAACACCAAAAATGATATCCAAACGGAACACCACTTCAATGATGAATGTTTTAAAACCTTTTCCTATTGAAATGGTTTCGATCAGAACAATACCTTCACAACAAAAACAAAAGAATAGTCTTTTAAAAGAGAAATTAAAATCAATTTTCAATCATCTCTTTATTGAATTGTTTCATAAAATCATATAATAATTATTAGTTTTGTTTGATTGAAATAAAAATAGTCTTAAATGTTATTAAGAGTTAAACCACAATAAAAGTCCTGAAGAACTCGTTTTTAAGACAACAAATGAATGAAAACATTATTTTATGTATTTAAGTCTTGATATTTAAAAATAATTTTTTATATCTTCCTTTTGAATCAAAGTTTAGATAAGTTTAAGAAAACTTTAATATAATTTTAGTAAATAATTCTTTTTCTTATTATAACAAAAGTATTTTGAGGTTTGAGTCAACGCAAAAGTTTTATAATTTATAAATGGATTTCACCCGACTTTCTATTCGAGCTAAAATTCACTATTATTTATTTGATTATTGGGATGAGCTTGGTGATCCAAGGAATAGCCATTATCCATTAATGTCAAATGGACCTTGGCGTATAACCCTTATTGTTTTAATCTATTTTGTTTTTGTTTCAAAAGTTGGCAAAAATATTATGAAAAATAGGGAACCTTTTGAATTGAAAAAAGTAAGTTTCATTAAAAATTAATTTTATAAAATTATCTAGTATAAAGTTTACTCTTGCTTTTATCTTTCCTATAAGTACTACATAATCTATTATAAAATATTTATTCAAGATTAACTATTTTTTTAAATTAATGATACTTGCTAATGCCACTTATTACTTGATTAATTTTCTTGTTAAATATAGTTTATATTTTTGAGAAATTTACAAATTTGAACTTATATGAAATTATCTATTTTTTTGAAGGTAATGATAGCATACAATAGTTTAATGGTTGGACTCAACGTATTCTTCTTTTATGAATCATTTATTTGTCTTAACTATGGCTTCGATTTATTTGATTTTCGGGTTCCGTCACAAACAGAAACCTCTCCTTTAATACAACGAAAGCTAATTATTGGTTACCTCTATATTATGTCTAAACTATTAGACCTGAGCGACACCGTATTCATTGTTCTCAGAAAAAAAGACACTCATCTCACAAAACTTCATCTCTACCACCACTCATCAATGCCTATACTAGGTCAGTTTATCAAACTAAAATTTACCTAGAAAAGATTTATCTTCTTTAAAAAAATAAGCTTTATATAATTTGTCCAAGTTAATTAACTTTGCTATGATGAAAGGGTGGTTAGCCGGGCGAATATGTCCAACATCAGCGCCATTAGGACTATTTCCCTTGGTCAATTCATTGGTGCACACCATAATGTATGGCTATTACGCTTTGGCGGCTTTTGGTCCACATATGCGCCAATACTTGTGGTGGAAAAAGTATATTACAATAATACAATTGGCACAGTTTGCCATCTATTTTGTGTACTCGCTCATTTTTGTTACTTTTCAAACGGGTTATCCCACTTTCCTGTTCTATGTCTGTGGACTTCCACAACCCGTTGTATTCTTTTTGTTGTTTAAACAGTTTTATGACAAAACATATAAAACTATTGAAGGAAAGTTTAATTGAAGTTTTATTTTAATTAAGTATATTTATTCTTATTTTAAAGCATCATGGTTATTCTATTTTTCTTTTAAGTACTCTTTTTCAAAATAAATTGATTAATTTAAAGAGCAAGATCATTTTCAAGCTTTTTTTTATTTCTATTTCAATTTACAATCCAAAAAAGGAGCAATGTTAGAGGAGTCAAAATTTGCATTCTCAAAAACTATTACCAAGTTCATTAAAAAATCATACCCTTTAATAATAAAAATATAACTATTATTTGACCTTTCCCTATACGTTGTATCATGTTCAAATCTCTATAATAAAGAGAAAGTACTGACCGATGACTATCAATAATGTTTTTAAAAAGGGTTAAAAAAAATAATCAAATAAACTTGAATAGGTTGTAAAATTTTAAGCATTTTATCTGGGTATACTTTTTTATTTTTCAAATATTCAAGCGCGCATTTTAAAAGTTTGGAATCTAAATTTCAATTAAGCATTAAAGTTATTCCCTCCACTTAAAGAATGTTATCTTGTTAATATTTTATTGTTTCCATAGAAATTATAAGTTTAATGAAAAATTATTAATAATTTAACCATGTATAACTAATTAAAATGACCATCAAATAAGTAAACAATAAATCATAAACAAATAATCATCCGAATCAAACCCCTCGTCAACATCAGAGATTGAAGAGTGAGTACTTCCTGAACTGACCAAGCTCCTATAAGGGCTCCTATAAGGGTTCCTAGAAGGGCTCCTAGAACGACTCATAGAATGGCTCACAGAAGGTCTCATAGAAGGTCTCATAGAAGGTCTCATTGGAGCAATACTTCTCCTAGAACTGGTCATAGGTCTCCTTCTAAATGGTCTCCGAGGCAATGGTCGTGTTCTTCGACCACTCAATATATCTATACTCCTTCTCTTGAGTTGTTTCGCTCTTCTCTGACGATCACTCAAATGGGGTGTAGTTTGTCGTCGAGAATATCCTCGTAATATAGTTCTTCTCCTTTTTCTCTGATTCTCAATACTGTCAGGACTTTCATCACTTCTCATATTTGGTGAACTCATTTCTGTCTTCTTTTGTCTTCTGGTTTCAGTATATTTCAAAAATATAATAAAAAATATTTTTATAATTGTTTACATTTTTTAAATTTTAATGAAAATTATTTTTAATTATAAAAAAATAGCATTGAATTCATTGAAACTAAATTTTAAGGGAAAATATACTTTACTTCAAGTGAACTATCGATTTGTAGCTTATTGTGATATTTGTCCTAGATACTTTTGTTCATGAATTTTAAGTTGAAAATAAAATTAATTTTTAGTGATATTTATGTGAATTCAATGAAAAATTGATTTTAAAATATAAATGTTTTTAATCTAAAACTCTATTCAATGAAATTTATTTCTAAAATTCTGATAAATTGTTTTCCGTTTTGTAATATTGTTTGTATGGATTGAAACTAATACCAGTTCTCATCACTTTTCCACTCAATTTTAGGATATTTTAGCCGATGAGGTGAAGACCGATTCCAATCGGAAACATTTGGAGAAATACTAGAACTCATAGTACTTCTCCTATCAGTGATTTTCGATGGACTTCTTCTTGAGATAAATGATTGTCTAAACGGATAACTTCTCTGTCTTTGGCCAGACTTTTGATAGATATTCCTTCTATCGATTGGGGGCCAACTCTTCGCATATCTGTTTTGTGTTCTCATTCTATCAAAGCGAGGGTCGCGTTCTCTAACTCTGGGACTGAGATTTCGTAGTATTTCTAAAGTACTTCCCAAGAGTTGTCTCCCACTCCTTTGATTGTTTCCAAAAGCAGTTCGAGGGTAACCAAACTTTTGTCCCTGTTCATATCTGTGTAATACCATTCCTTCTCTTTGTTCGTCAAAACTCTTTGGAATTTGTGGTAAAGTTCTCTGTCTTTGAGGGAAAAGTGATTGCCTTCGATTAACATCGAATTGAAACTTCCGTTCCTTTAAGGGAATAATATGGTTACCCCTTTTCGTATGACCCCGGATTCCTAGAGTCAAGACTTGTCCCGAACCCCTTTGAGCTCCTATTTTATAAGGTCTCCTCTCAGAGTTGGAAAAGGTTTGCATCTCATTTCTAATTCTTCGATATTGAGGGCCATGAGCATGGTCAGATTCAATAGCTGTAGGTAACTCATACAACTCCGTAGGCGAGACATTAAGGGACTGTTTCCTCGAACCCATCGATGATAACCTTTTTTTTGGATCAGATTTTTCTGTTCTAAAATTAGTTAAAATAAATTCGTTTAAAAAATAATTAAATTATTATTTAATTATTTAAAACATTTTTAAAATTTTATTTAAGAGAAAAGTTTTGAAAATTAGAATAAATTTCAAAAATATCATTAAATCCTTTGAAACTAAGTTTTAAAAATAAAATATTATATTAAATTACTCTAAAGTCCTGTAGATACCCCGCCCGCGTGTATACCCCGCACCACACAATTTATAACAATTTTTACAAACTTTTGGT
>JAQFZM010002278.1:0-14216 GCA_034695785.1 Galumna obvia | reverse complement strand
GGGGTCCCTAACTTTTCGGCTCAGGGGGGGTATTTTCAGGATTTTTCGTCTCAGGGGGGGGGGTATTTTGAAATACCCCTACCCCCCTTTAGCCATCTATGGATTTAATTAAATACAAATTCAATGAAATTATATAATTGAATAAAACTGAGAACTGAATCGAAAATTTTAAAATAATTATGACTTTTAGTCTCTTTGCTATTATTAGAAGATAAAAATATCATTAAGCTAATTTGATCTATTAAATTCAATTTACTGAATTGAGTATTTCATGGGTACCCCCTTTGGCATTGATTTTAACCCATCAATCATTTAAATTGACTTCAGTCACGATTTAAAAAATAATTAAAAACAATTAATTTAGTCATTAATTAAAATAATTGATTGAAATTATAAGCATTTTATTATTTGATAATTAATGCATTGTTTTATTACTTATTTTTTTATTATTTTTCAAATAATTGACAAAAAAGTTTTAATTTCATTAAACAGAATTGAATTAATGAAAAATGAAATAAATTGTCAAAAGAATAAAATTCTGTTTAATTTATTGGAAAATTATAAGTAATCACTAATTAATTCGATAAAACATTAATTTCCTGATAAAAACTAAAAGAAGTGTCACTTTTATTGACCGAAAAACAAGAAAATATTTCAAATATTTGTCTCAATTCTAGACTTATCTCAAGAGTGATATTAAAGACATTATCAAAGCTCTGGTTTTCCAAAAGAAATGCCTTTTAATAAGTGAAAGCCCTTCAGATATTTTTGTCAATTTTTTCTAATTCGTTAAAACTGTCAGAAATTTATTTAGTAATTAATAGCAAAAAGAATTAAATAGTTTATAATCTGAGATCAAAATGAATTTCTATTAATTATGTTTTAGAGCCAAAAGTTGCATAAAAATGACCTTGATGTTCGTTTACATGACGTCAGGACTAATTTCTTCTAAACTTATTGTAAAACAAAGTTAATGATAGTCTTCAAAGTTTGATGAAAATCCTAGTATTGATTTCAATGGTGTGACGCAATAGGTTTTCACTATTTTTTGGATATTCCTAACGGATGTGAAACACCATTTGAAAGACAGGTCTGATATGATATATTGGAGACATTGATAGTCATCTATCAAATATAACTCTGATTATAACTAAACAATGATTTAATTGACTCCGATTTCATTGTCAGACAATTTTATTAAATGGCTGTTAAGACACTTAAAAAACACTTAAAACTTATCTCAATTGAGACCAATTGTAAGACCAAATAATTCAATACATAATTCTTTGATTTCAGTCATTATTTCAAAGGATTTATATGACATAAAATCTATTATTTTGATGTAATAAAGGAAAAGATTAATTGTTTTCAGTGCAAATCAATTAATATTTTGTTTTATTAATCTTAATAGTTATCTAATCAGTGTTCAAGGTAAGCCCAAGCACATTATGATTCATAGATTCATAGGTGATTAGCAAAATTCCAGTGATATTCACCTAGATAACTTGAATTGGGTTCAAAACAGTAAAAATCACTGCTTTTAATAATAATTGTTTGATTTATTTTTTTCATTTATGTTTTGTTATTAATAACTTATTAATAACCGCTGATTATTAATCAGAATATTTTTGAAATCTATTTATAAAATATTTTTAAATTTTCAGTGTTTTTATAATAATCTTTCAATTCATTAATAAATATAACTATTCTGTAGTGTTTAAGTTAAGAAAAATAGTGAAAACTAAAAGAAAAATTATACAATTCTTCAACAAAAAGATCATTAACTTTGAAAAATATACGAAAAGCTGAAACACAGAGTTTTTAAAAATAGACAAATAATTATTAAACAAACAATTTTTAGAACTAATTTGTGGCCAAATTATGTTCTTGTTTATTTTTCTTTTTATACTCAAATTACTTTCTCAATATATTTTAAGAAAAGGCAATAAAAGGCGTTTCCACCGAAATTTCATGAAATTCTTTCTGGAATTCTTTCATTCTTTCAATCAAAAGAGATAACAACTCTTCATATTTCAACGATTTGACACTTCAATGGAAAGAACAGAACTTTTTTAGTCATTATTTTTAGATTCTTTAGAATAATAAACAATAATTAATAGTTTAGTTAGAAATCAATCATTTATTGTCATTCGGTGTCTAAATATTTCTGTAAAAGGATTTAAGAGTAACTCATCTCTTGAATATAATCAGTGGTAGTTTTCAAATATTTATCCAAGAGTCAAATATTTTGTCAGAAGAGGGAAAGGCCTACATATGATGTGCCCCCACATAATCTATATTAAACGCTAATAATTATTATTGTATTTGAATCGGATTTGAATTTTGGTTAAGGAATTTGTCGTATTTAAGTATTAAAATAAACATATGATAAATGTTAATAAACCGATTCTAAAGCGGTTCACATATTCTGTGCGATTCTAACATTTATCTAAAGAGTCTCTAATACAGGAAAGACATAAATAATCGTAACTCTCATGAATGAAATGCACAGAATTTGTTACGAATTTATCTAAAATATGCGCAAAATATTCAAAAATGAGTTAAAAATTGTTTTTATAACCATTTTTGACAAACATTTTGCTATAATTTATTGAATTCATAGTTTAAAAATAGTGGAACCAATCATTTCCGAAGACATTCATAGCTTTTATTCGACAAATAATTAAATGTTTTTCTTATAAATAATAATTTATTCATGTCTTCAAGTGTTCAAAAGTGTCGAAATATGGGTCGAACGTTGAACTCGAAGATCACTTCTCCAACAAAAGAGATGAGACACCACTTATCAATCAAATCAAATATTTGCGGAATTATAGTTCACTTCTATCCAAAGCAACTTTCAGTTGGTTTTCCCCTATACTTAAGAAAGGGTACAAATGCCCTTTGGAATTGAATGATCTAGGACTTTTGCCTACTGTAAATAATAACTTGAGAATTAAGCATGCAATAATTACCTTGTCTAATTTAGGAGGAAACTGCCGAACATCAGTTCACACGATTCATAACATCCTTAACAGATAGAAAGGTTAGCACTAATTACCTGACCTTAAGTTTCATATACAAGAAAATTCATTATAACTGTCATCGAAATGCAAAGAAGTGTTATATTGTTTTTTGAAGAGTCAATAGTTTAGAGCTCTTTAAAACATTTGTAGTCAACAAAAATAAGTGAATTCACATTTAATTTTATTACATTTTATTAAATAGAGTTATAAATAGTTTTAAATAACAAAATACTTAATCAACTGATTTAAGAATGAACTCAATGTTTAAGAAAAAGTGGTAACAAATTTAATAATAATAAAAAAATATTTTAAACTTATTTACATTTGTTTTTACTTATAATTTTTTTATCTGTTTTAAGTAAACTTTGACTTTAAAAACAATATGACATTCATTTGGAGTTTAATGACTATCAATTGACTATTGATGACATTTAAATGCAATTTAATAACTAAAAGCATATATAGTTATAATGAAAAGTATTAATTTTGACAGAATTGTACTCCAGTAAAGTTATGGCTGTGCTATTGGAAGACATACTGGAGTTCACTAGCAATGGGTGCAGTCATTAAGATATTCTCCGACTTTTTCGCTCTTTTAGGACCCCTTTCTATCGATTATATAATAAGTTATGTAAACGAAACTCAAACAAAATTAGAGGACAATTATGAGGAGTCCATCGATTCGTACTATTATTGTCTTAAATGGTCTCAATTTCTGACAAATGGATACATAATTGCATTAATAGTACTCTTGGCAACACTTCTTCAGAGCACTTTCTCTAATAATTTCAATCATTTGGTAATCGCTGAAGGAATTCATTTAAAAACAGCATTAAATGTAAGTCTCTTTCATCTAAACTCAAATCAATAAATAAATATTTAAATAAATTTCTTTATTTAAATATTTATTACTCTTTATTATTAAATAAACAGAAAGTATTATGGTAATTTCATTTTTATTATAACAGAAATTAATTTATTTTATTATTTATTGTGAAATAAGTGTTTGGTCTACGATAAGACTCTACGAATGACTGTTCAATCGGGGGCTGATATGGGCTCAATAGTTAACCACATGTCTATAGATTCGTATAATTTATTCATGGTAATTATTTTAGTTAAGGAGAACTATATTTTTATGTTAATATTATTGCAGTTATTCTCAATGGGTCACTACTTATGGGCCGTTCCTCTCAAAGTAAGCCATAAATGGACACTAATTTATGAATAAAAAAGTTATCTAATAATTAATAAATTGCAACTTGCAAGTCATTAGAAATGATTAGATAATTGCCTTCAAATCATATATCAATAACTCTCTCTCTCTCTCTCTCTCTCTCTTAAGAATAAGAAAAACAAACACTAATATGTTTTTAATTATTCTGTGCTCAGATGATAGTTCTCCTATACCTCATGTATTGCCATTTGGGTTACAGTGCAATGATAGGCGCGGCCACAATCTATGTGTTGGCTCCACTTCAGTATTATATCTCAAAGAAATTATCAAAAATCCAGGAACAAGAAATGGTATTTTTTTGGTCTTTACTTATCTTTATTACAACACTTGAGCTAAAGATGTTGTTTATAGTTTGATGAACAAATATTACCAAGCTCATTCTATATAGGTTCTTATTAATTCTAGGACTTATCTGATGAAAGATTAAGAAAAACGACAGAACTATTGATGGGAATGAAGTTTTTGAAACTTTTGGGTTGGGAACTGACTTTTGCTGATTCCGTCAAAAAGATTAGAGAAAAAGAATTAAAACTTTTGAAAAGAGATGCCATTTATGTGGCACTAAATAGTAAGACAAATGTGACTTTCAATTAGAGAAAGTTTTTAATTAATATTATATTTTATAGCGTTTATAACTCAGGGCTCGTCTATTGTCGTAACTTTGGTCACATTCGCACTCTTCCCATATATTGAGGGAAAACCATTGACCGCAGCAAAAGTGTTCACAGGTTTAGCCTTGTTCAATCAACTTACAGTCCCGCTCTATATTATACCAGTGGTGGGTATAAGTAATAATTTCCAAACTATTTGTTAAATGATAAAATTATCTTGCTCTTTTCATATAAATAATTTTTAAAACAATGTATTTGAATGTTAGGTAATTCCAATAATGATAAGTGCAGTGATCAGTACTAAGAGATTGGCTAAATTCATGTGCGAACCAGAAGTCGATCCAAGCATTCCCTGGAGAACAAAGATATCTACTCTTCAGAAGAGGAATACAATTCTTATTAATGACGAATATTATGTCAAAAATGACTCGAAATCCAGTTTTGATGCCAACGAAACACATCTTTTGATCAATAATTGCGATAATAAACAAAAATCTCAAACAAATCGGTGCAGAAAAATCAGCGCTCATTCAATGTGTTCTCACGAAGAGAATTGTGTTTCTATTATTAATGGTTTCTTTACCTGGAATTTAGAGAATAGTAGTGAACCCATTCTCAATGATATTAATATAACGATACCAAGAGATAAACTCACACTAATTGTGGGATCCGTTGGAAGTGGAAAGTCTTCACTTTTAGCTGCAATTATGGGTGAAATGATAAGAATTAAAGGAACAGTTAATTGGTGTCATGAAAATGCTTTTGTCGGTTATGTCGGACAGAATCCATACCTCATTAACGCTACACTTCGGGATAACATTACTTTTGGCCACACTTTCATTCAGAAACGATACGATAAAGTAATTAAAGCCTGTGCTCTACAAACAGATATAAAATTACTGCCAAATGAAGACATGACTGAAATAGGAGAGCGTGGCGTCAATTTGTCCGGCGGTCAAAAGGACAGAATAGCTTTAGCCCGAGCTATCTATTCCTCTGCCAACACTATTATATTAGACGACACCCTCTCAGCTCTGGACCCGATTGTAGGCAATCATGTGTTTGAGTTTGCTATAAGAGTAAGGGTCAGGTTTTTCCTCAAAAAACACTTATTTTAATATAAAATATTTGTCGATTAGAAACTACTGATTGCAAAGCGAAGGACTGTTATTCTGGTGACACATAAGTTGGAGTATTTAAGTCACTCCAATCATATAATTGTTGTCGAGTCGGGATCTATCAAACATTCGGCCACTTATGCTGACATCGAAAACAAAGATCCGAATCTCTTCTCTTATTGGATGAAATGTAAACAAAAAGAACAGGAATTGAGACAAAAAGTAACGATTGAAGACTGTGTAACCACTAAAGAAAGACATAAATTGGTTCGAATGCTGTCCAATAAAGTAGGCTTTCGAGGAGACACTCCTCTAATCAAACCTAAGGCTAAGCAAAAACGAAGGCATATATCGTTTAATAGGTATTGAAATTAATTATAAAATAATAAAAAAATTTGAATTTATATCAAAAGAAAATATTTACAGACAGATAAGTCACGACCCGTCCAGTCCTATGCCATGTCATGACTGGACTGATAACAATGAGCGAGACTTATGTGGTTCACAACCGGATGAAACGGTTCCCAATCGGCCGTTGACTCCTTTTAAAAGAATGCATTCAATGGATTCCGTGGATTCAAAGTCAAGTTATACCAATTGCTCTCAGTATTCAACGAGTGCTGAGTCTACTCATCAGTGGTTAAACAAACCAACCATTTCTAGACTTAATTCTCGTACATCTGGTTATTCATTGACTGGTAATTCAATAAAAGAAGAGAACGAAGAGGAGGACAACGACAACAATAATCAACAAAAGGATGAGTCCGAAGACGAAAATGAGGACAAACTTAATGACGATATCTTTGAAAAACCGGTCAGTTTTGCAACACTTATAAGATTTATATATAACTTAAGTTTTGTTTCTTAGACTCAGTCCACTCAAGAAAGGAGTGACAGTTTGGCCACAATTCGATTAATGAGTGATGAAAAGCGCGAAACCGGTTCCGTTTCCGGTTCTGTTTACTTGTCGTACTTCAAGAGTTGTTCTCTTTGTCTGTCGCTTACAGTTTTGTTGTTAATAATGACGACCCAAACGTTTAAAGTATTGTCTGACTTCTGGTTGGCTCAATGGTCAAAGTCTGAGACACAGGACGACAATAGCCTCGAGTATTACATCAGAGGATATGCAATACTATCTGTTATAACAATATTAATATCTCTGATTACAAACCTTTCTTCACAATTGACATCACTTCGAGCGGTAAGACTTCTTCACTCACGAATGTTGGAAACAGTGGTCAGATGTCCGCTTAAGTTCTTTGATGTCACTCCTTTGGGTAGAATTATTAATAGATTCTCAAATGACATGAACACAATTGACAAGGTCAGTTACACAGTATATAACTGTTATACTTGTTTGAAGAATATGATCTAGAAAGAATAAACTCTTTTAATTTGATCCGACAGAAACTTCCCATTGCTTTACCAGTTTTACTCCGATTCCTATTCCTGTGCGTATCGGCCATAATAGTGGACATAATAATGACGCCATACTTTTTGTTGGCAATCCTTCCGATTCTCATAATTTATTATTTCATTCAAAACTTTTTTCGTTTTACTTCTCGAGAGTTACAGCGTTTGGATTCAATAACAAAGTCTCCCATATTTTCACTCTTTAGTCAAACCATTGATGGTCTGACTATAATCCGTGCCTTCAATAAAGAACTCATATTTACTGATAAGATCTACGAATTACTCGATCAGAACAATATTTGTTTTCTCATGGTCAATTCTGCCAATTGTTGGTTAGGTATGTCTTTCTCTTTCTCTTTCTCTACATTAAGTAAAGAGTAATATGTGTTAACCGTTTCCCAAAGGCATAGCACTCGACTATTTGGGAGGAGTTATTCTGTTTATCGCAACCATTAGCTCAGTCTGGGCTGCAGTCCATTTGAATCTGAGTCCGGCTTATGTAGGAATGGCGATGACATATACACTACTTGTGCCCATTTATCTCAATTGGTTGGTCAGGAATTTGGCTTCACTTGAGATGTATATGAATTCTGTTGAAAGAGTCGAAGAATTTATTCATTTGGAAACTGAAGACCAAAATGTAGTCATCGATTGTAAGTATTTTATTCTATGATTTTCTTAAAATACTTAAGTTTTTCAAATGAAAGCCTTTCCCGAAGAGTGGCCTAAAAATGGAGAAATTAAGTTCATTGACGTTAGTCTCAAATATGAGTCCAGTTCTGAAGCGGTCATTAAAAACGCAAATTTTCACATAAAATCCGGTGAAAAGGTTTGTAATTCTTTTGTTAATATATTTTGTTTAATACAAATACTAATCAAAGGTTGGAATCTGTGGTCGAACCGGTTGTGGGAAATCTTCACTAATGAGTGCATTGTTTAGACTAAATAATGTATCGAACGGTAAAATACTTGTCGACGGTTTGGATATTATGGGAATTCCCACTCATTTGTTGAGAAGTAGACTCTCTATCATTCCTCAGGACGTCGTCTTATTTTCAGGAACTGTTCGGTAATCGAATCAAAACTATAATTAGTTTTAAAACATTGAAAACAATTGATTCAATAAATTAGAGAAAACGTCGACCCAAACAACCAAATGACAGATCAGGAGATTTGGTCGATACTGTCGCGACTCAATTTGAATAAAAGTATTGAATGGTTGGATGAGTCCATTAGTGAAGAGGGACTGAGTTTAAGTGCCGGACAGAGACAGCTCTTATGTATATCGCGAGCACTTCTTCGCAATTCCTCAATACTTATAATGGATGAGTCGACCTCTTCTTTAGACGAAGAGTCCGAACAAATACTATTGGATCTGATTTCTAAGACTAACAAAACTGTGGTATCGATTGCACACAAAATATCAAATGTTCTTAACTTTGATAAGATTATTGTCGTCGATAGGGGACAGATCGCAGAGATTGGGTCCCCTAAAGAACTGATTCAAAGGAAGCACTCAATCTTTAATTCACTTCTTTTAAAACAACAGAGAAAGTGATTGAATCGCACAGAATCTAAACAAACGAATCAAAAGCACTCCTTTTCCTCAAAAACGAGTTAAGAATCGGAACAAATCGGAAGTAAATGTCATCGAAAATGAAACTAATTTTGTTTAAAACATATTTCTATTCAACAAATAATTTGGAAAATGATATTAATTTTGACTGAATTTATACTTTAATTTATATTATATTAACAAAAATATAATAAAATTCTTTGAATTTTTAATTTCAACTCTTTTTGTTGTATTAAAAGTGAATAAATGAGTTAATAATAACATTATTTAAGTGTTTATTAATTAATTGTTATACAAATGCTATCAATTATTTATTCCAATTCTTGATTTAATCTTCAATGTGTTATGTGAAATGAGCAAGCACTCACTCTACCTTGGTGAGGTTTCGGTAAGTTGTAATTGGTTCTTGTATATATTGGTTATTGCACTTATCTGGGTACAGAAACTAAGTTCATAAAAATGGTATTAGAGTTTAAATAAGTGACTAACTAGGTCAATTATTTTCATAAATGCAAAACAATTGTCAAATAAATTATAAGACATTAACTGAATGATTGTTTCACAGAATTAGATCTTTAATTATTTGATATTAAAATTGAAAAAATAAATATTTGTTTTATTCTTAAATTAAATAATAATTTAGTTTTTAGAAAAGATTTTAAACTATTAATGAATCACTGATTGTGTTATCTATTCAGAGATGATAAGAATATAAAGTTTTAGAGATTTCTAAACAAAACAAAAGTTTGAGTCAAAGATTTTATTGAATTAAAATAAAGACTTAAAAATTTTGTATATATTTTACAGAATTTTGTGAATTTTACTGAAACTATGAATTAAAAAATAATAAAATAATAAATAAATTATTGATTAATGAATAAGAATTGATATCAGAGTCGCAACAAATCCGAAGAGAAGTCCAATCAATCGATTTGTTTGATAGACATCTGAAATGCCATTCCGTCCTTGAGTTGATTCAGGAGTGGATTCCGGTTTCTTTGACCCGGGATTTGGTGAAGGAGTGTTCACCGGTTTCTTCGTCCCAGCCGTTGACCCGGGATTTGGTGAAGGAGTGGTCATCGGTTTCTTCTTCCCATTTGGATCAGGAGTGGACACAGTTGTTGCCATTTTGGCTTTCAATTCAAGACATTCTTTGGAATTGCCGTCAAAATTTAGAGGTGTTTCACATTTATTGGCGTAAAAATCCGTAGTGGCTCCAAGAAACAGGTGGTAGCCTCTATTGGCTACATTACCAGGGAAGTCTTTGCACTGGTCAAACGTCTTATAAGTTCCATCATTTAGGCGTTCTTTTTCCTTATGAAGGAGACAACACTCCACTTTCGTATCACACGTCGTCTCCGAACAATTCCATCTAATTCTCTCTTTGGCTTCGAATTCATTTCTTAATTCCCATAATATGTTTATACAAATAATCTCCTCATCTTTGATAGGATCACCTAATTTGTATATATTAGTAAAATAAGCCAACAATTCGGGGTGAACTGTGACTGAAATACATCCGCAACAAAAGGTAATCACAAGAAGTGATACAATTAACGGATTGACAGACATTTTCTAAAGTAAAGAGTTTTGGAAAATAATTGAAATATTCGTTAAAATGACTTCACGTGAATTCAATATATTATTATTCGATTCAATGTTTGCTCGCATTTCAACGAATTATAATTATTGTCTGTTTGTGTCGCGAGACTTATTGCTAGAGTAGTGGACATAACAATCAAAATTTATATAAAACATAGCAAAAGACCGTTCGTACATAGGGTTGACAGATGTCCTCCAGAGTATACGTTTTACCATGATCAAACCCTATTATAAAAAGATGCTGACCAATGACTATCGATTATTGTTCATATTTTGAAGCGCGCACTTTAAGTTCCTAAAAGTTGCGAATCTAAATTCTAGTTCATTTTCTCTTCAATGCATTTATTGAAACATACCCTGTACTGCATTATTGTACGAAGTTTTAATAAAATATCTCAAGTGATTCCAAAAAAATTAGGCAAGATGTAAATTTCAATGTAAATAAATGTTATCAATAATTGGCATTTAAGAAAATATTTTGAAAGTTAATTTTATATGGGAATTCACTTTTTCTTCAATAATTTTGGTTTCACTTGAGTTATTTAATTCAAACTTTGTACAATGATACAATATGTAATTATGCATTAAATTACCAAGTTTCATTAAAATTAACTTATTAGGATTTGTACACGATCAATTCGAATTTTCAAAATTTTGAAATTTGCAAGCTTATTTTTCTAAATTAATGAGAATATTGAAAAACAAAAAAATACGTGTCTAATCAATTTTGATCTAGATTATAAAAAACAAAAATAAATAAATATCTATAACAATGTTTTAAATATAAGACATTTTAGATATTATTGAATAATTAGAAAAATAACTTAGCTAGATCAAAAATATTTTATTCTCATAAAATTCAGGCAAAACCATAGTAGGGATTAAAAAATAACTTAATTTGAATAAGAATTGGAGGAGCAAGATCAATAAAAGATTCGAGTGTATGTACTGTACTGTACACAAACATTGTAAAAATATCGTTGTTTATGAGAAGTCATCAGATGTTTGCATAGACTCAACAAAAACTCATGCCTTGAATGTAAACAAACTTTTAGTTTAATTTATTTACAAATTAGTGATAATTTGGTTTAATTTTGTTTTTGCCATTTATTAAGAAAATTTCAAACTAAAAGTTGACATTAATTTAAAGTTTATTCAAATTTATAATTATATAATAAGTGTTTTACAAAAACATTTAATTAAATGTCGATAATTTGCGGCAAAAGAGTAATCAATAATTAATTAAAAGTTAAACCGAGTTATGGGTCGTCAGTATTATTGCGATTATTGTTTGCGAGGATTCAGAGATACGAATAAAAATCGTGAAAAACATTTAAAAAGTGGCGAACATTTGAAAGCAAAACAAAAATATTGGAATCAAAACAAAAATAGTTTTGATTTATTGAAACAACATTTCAATCAAAACATTTGCAGTCATTTCTATAGAAATAATTTCTGTAAATTCAGTGATAATTGTGTTTATTCTCATTTGACTTTCGATAAACTCCAAGAACTTAAACAAAAAGCCATTTCTGAAGAGTTATATCGAAGAAACAATAAAAATGTCGGACAAAATCATTCAAAACTCGACAATAATTCAAGAAATACTTCAAAAGTTTGGCTCAAAAAAAGGTTTGATATTAACGTCTCTGATGTTTGTGTTAACTCCGATTCAAGTTTGTCTCAATTAAGACATTTAATGTTGAATACGAGTCCACAAAGTATTCCCATTTCATTGATTCCGTCTATCGATCCCTTAAATCATTCATCGATTGATTAAATTTAATCTCATTTTTATTAAAATTTACGCATTTGTGTCACCGATTATTCATTTCATCAAAAATTGAAATAACTTTAAGTTTAGTTAAAAACTTTAAAAAAGTTTCCAATTTTTGTCTATAAAAAGTAGAGGTCGGTACGAGAAGTCGAGATCTCGATCTCGTCTCGAAAATTCATTTCTCGTTCCCGATCGAAACCATTCGAGATTCTCGTCGAGATCTCGAAAGCAAAAAACAAAATATTTTGAAAATTTAATTTTTCATTAAAATAAATTTATTCGAGTTAAAATGTAATAAATATTTAATAAATCCTTTTGAGAATTCAGAATAAGTTAGTTAATTAATACTAATAAGTTATTAATATTTAAATTTATTATTTAATTTAATATTGTTTTAATTTAGACTGTAATTTTGACAAAAATATAGTTAATTTCCAGATCTCGATTCATTTCTCGTTCTCGATCGAAATTTTAGTCAAATTTCTCGAAATGAAATTTCTCGAAAATACCGACCTCTAATTGTTATACACATTTTTAATACTTTAATTTGAATTTAATAATTCATAGAAAATAAAATTTCATTATTATTTGAAAATTTGTTCCATTTTTTAATTAAAATATTTAGATTTTAATTATATAATTTTATCATATTATTTGAATAAACGCAAATTAAAAATTTTACTTAGCTTTATATTTTCAAAATAAACTTTTCAATAATTATCAATTTAATAATGAATAAATTAATTTAATCATGTTTTTCAAAAACTGTAAATTTTGTATTTTTAAAACAAAATTTTATTCAAATTTAATATTAAAAATTTTGGGATGTACCAGCGGGAGTTTTTTTTATTAATTCCTTTTCTAAAATATATCACTTTTCCTTTTTAATTATTAAAGTAATATTAGTTATTCATAATTATTGTAATTTTTGAAAAATATATTTTTAAATTTGACTAGATTGCTTTTCAAAATAAAAAAAATTAATTTATATCTCATTGGTCACATATAGTACATATCATTATAATATTCCTAGAATTCAAATTTGAACCATGAAAGACCTAGAAATCGACCAAGAACTGACTGTTAGTTGTGTGACATTAAAGAAGAGAAGAATAAAATGTCAACATTTAATGAAAAGAAAAATAAACAAAGACTGCGATTTCGATAAATTAAAAAGATAGTGTTGAAATCATTTATTAAACCAGAGCTACAATAAAGTCCCGAATTTCATTTCAGTTCAATAAAAGTTTGGCCAAATTTCTTGTACAACGATTGCTTTGTATTTTGTTTCTAAAGAAATTAATGGATTTGTTTGTTATTATTTACTTTTAATAAATTGTTAATGTTTTCAAAACTCTATTTCTTTGTTAAAAAATTTTCAAAAATATTAAAATTTATAAAAATAAAATATAATCTAAAAAACTGTAACTAATTTAAAATTCTTGATCAATATACTCCCCAAAATTATTTAATAATACCTTTGGCAGAATATCAAAAATTATTATTTTTAAAATTATATTGTAATGGTTATATTTTCCATTAGGAACATCAGGCTTTTTTCAGGCCTTTTTCAGGCCTTTTCAGTGTAATTTTAACTCATTCCTAAATAATATAAACAAGTTCAATTAAAAATAAACCTTTTAATAATTAGTGAATTCAAATATTTCACCATGTGGATACGTTGTATCATGATCAAACTCTATTATAAAAACATACTGACCAATGACTATCAATTATTGTACATATTTTCAAGCGCACACTTTAAGTTCCTAAAAGTTTCGAATCTAACTTATATTAAACCTTTGTTCAAATTTGTAATGAAACTTGCAAATTTTTTAATAAGAGTTGAGTTGAAG
>JAQFZM010002277.1:0-14217 GCA_034695785.1 Galumna obvia | reverse complement strand
CATTTGATTTGTGACTAAATATTAAAGGTTTTATTTTCAATGAACTTGGTAATATTATTTATGAGTGGGACAAAAAAGCCTGAAATTCCAAATGGAAGTAATATATTAAAAGTATTAATTATATGATATAAAGAATAAAAGTATTGAAATAGTTTTCAACAGTTTTGTATATTTTAGTTGTATTTAACGAATAATAAGTTATTATTAATAACAACACTTTTATAATATTTATAAATTATAATAGGATATAATAGGATATTTTACATTACATTATATAACTCTACGATTACTAGGTAATAAATATTTTTAACAATACTTAACATAAAAGTAATATTTATAGAAAATTAAGTAAACAATTAAATAAACATATTATAAGTTATAAATTATAACTAGCAAAAGCTATTTGTAGCCATTTTTTAACTTCTCTTAAATATAATTACCTAGTTCATTAAAAATAAACCCTATAATAATTATTCTTTATCCAATGATTGACCCTTGCTAAACGTTGTTTCATGGTCAAAACTCTATTGAGAAAGTAGTGACCGAAGACTATCAATAATTTTTGAAAAATTAAACAAAACATTCTTTCATTAAATATACCATGTATAATCTAGTTTTATACAATTGGAACTCTAATTTTCAACATAATTTATAATTGAAATCATTGCTTGATCATATTTATAATTTTTAAATAGTCCTATCCCTTATTATAACTTATAATTTCTATAAATAATTTCTTCTAATAGGAAATTTCATAATTTCACAATAAAATGAACATGCACACTTTGAAAGCTTGTCTGAAAGTTCTTTTTATATGAATTTAACATTAATATTGAAAAATAATTTTAGAAAAACTAAATTCTGGATAAATCTCTTCTTTCAATATTGAAAATATATTTATTTTAATTAAAACGAAAAATTTGGTGAAAAAATTGAATAAATTTTCTGATAATCAACTTTTACGACATCTGTTCGGTAAAGAAGAGGACAGTCCTCATGTTTTTCAAGTTCTAGTTCTTCAGCCAATTTAAGTGCTGACTCGTTAGCATCGATGGTGTAATAAAAGAACCCGTTTTTGATCGCAATTTCAAATGAATTAATTAATTTTAATATTAATTGTTTTGCGATCTCTCTATTATTAGCGTAAACCGGACTCAAAGTCGCCATTTTTGAACTGTTCTCTCGAATACATCCGTAGCCGACGACTGCATTAGTGGTCGGATCTAATGCACAAAAGACTACACATTGGGGTTCATTAAACGATAGTGTCAGCAGTTTTTCTCTTCGGTAGTGATGAATGTGTTGGTCGTAATCAATGACTGCCTCTAATAAATTGTGGCCGACTATAGGCTCTAATTTAACGTAATTTTTATTAGAACTTCTCATATCTTTTCCAAAATATATAACCATTTGTATGTTTGAGACAACTTTGAATCCCAACCGATCCCTATATAACTGGATTTTGTCGGGAACTGCAAAGAGACCACAATTTCTGTCTCCGATATAATTCATAACACTTTTAAATAACTTTTGTCCGATTCTTCGACCAAAATCTTCTTTACGAACAGCATAGAGTCCAATAAATGCTGAGTCCGGCCTAAGAAGAGGACCACCACAAACACCAATTACTTCATCTGAAAGTTAATCAAATAAATTGTTTGAAATATGAAACAAATGCTACCATTTTTAGTATCGATGGCAACATAAAACCCATTGCAATCTATTTGCAAATAAGTGGACAGAGAGTACTTTCCTTCGTAGAGACCATGACTTGCAAACACTTGCAGAGCACCCGATATATCTTTTTCGGTAAGTTTTCTAATGTAATAATCACAACACTCTTCTTCCTCTTTAGCCATATTTTCTTTGTGACCACAAATCGAGTGATAATAAGAAATAAGAAGAGAAAATGTTTGTGCGACGACTCGTTTTGCGATCAATATTTTCAGAACTCAAAAGATTGGGTGCTTTTGTGTAAATCTGGACAATAATTTTTAGACCTCACTTTCTTATAATTAAATGATATGAAGGACAGGGATATGCGTCGGAGCGAATGTAATGCACTTTTCATTAAATTCCGATTTAATTAAAATAAAATTTTGAAAACAAAAAATAAAACTTAATTTCTATTTATATAAAAGTTATAAAAATTTTATTCTTAAAACAAATTCTTAATGAAAACTAATTTTCATTTTATTATTTATTAACCGATTATTGAAATATTCTAATAAATATTAGTTTAGAAGTTAAACCTTAATAATCCTAACCTAAAAAATCAAGTTATCTAAGATAACCTTGTATAATTGATTGCTGATTGAATAGATTAAAAACCGGTTACCGGTTAAAACAGGGTACTATTTTGATAATAATGTAGACGTACAAATTTTTTGTAAACAATTTTGCTAGTTCCTTTTGTACTTTGAACCTCCTGTTCTATAACTTTCTGTATATCATATAATGGTTTATATTTAATGTAAAGCTATGCATAAGTCGTAGTCTCTATTTTACTCTTGTATGTACACATATCTCTAAATTGTTCTTGTATCTAAATTTGTTCTTGCTCAATAAAATTATTTCTAACTACCAATTACTGGTCTACAATAAGTGGCACTAAAAAGAAAATAAATAACATTTCAGAGAAGTTTCATATGTTTTCAGTGAATTAATAAAATTTAACTTAAAATATGGCACAAAATGTGGAAACTCTTAACGGAATCCATTTCAGACAAATGACTAAAAATGATATCAAAGAAGTAATAAATATTTGGAAAAGTTTTGGTTACAACGAAGTCGAGTATTTGCTGGAAATTGTCCTTCAAATTGACAAAAACGCATATTTTGTAGCAATTGATTCAAATAATGGTTTGGAATAACACTAAAAACAAATTTTTATTAAAATTAATTTAGAAAAAGTGATCGGATTATGTGGCGGTCCTTTTATTCGACCCGATTTGGCAGTTGTTAGTCTTTATGGGATTCGCAAAGAATACTTCGGTCGAGGAATTGGTAAAAGACTTTTCAATTGTGTAATGAATTATATCGGAAACAGAAATTGTTATCTCTTCTCAATGGCGGACAAAATTTCGTTATATAGGGATCGCTTGGGTTTTACATCTGATTCTAATATAAATGCAGTGTTTTATTCGGCAAAAGTTAATAAAAATATTAAACCAATATTTGAGAAAAACGATATTAAACTGGAATCGATTGAAAGCGAAACAATCATTAATAAAGTCATTGAATACGACAAAAGGGTAATTCATTGCCGAAGAGAAGAGTTTATTAGACTTTTATTTAAAGATAAAGATTCTCTTTCTTACGTTGCATTAAATCCGACCACTGATGAGGTCATTGGCTATGGATCTATTCGTAAGAATAGCGGAAATGTTGGGGTTTTGAGTCCAGTCTATGCCGACAACTATTTAGTCGCCAAACAATTGACTGAAAAACTTATAAATAGTTTTGAATTTTCGATTAAAAGTCATTATATTTATATCGCAATCGATATAAATGAGTCCAGTCTTAGATTAACAGAAGAATTATCGATGAAAAGTGGGTGGAAATTACCGATTCTATTCAAGAATTGCATCTTGCCATTTGATCACAAAAGAATGTACTCAATAATTTCACCTAGTTTGACTTTGTAATTCAATTTTAACTATTACTTAATCTGTGAAAAATGTCTTAAAATAGTCTGGAGTTAAAACAAAATTGAAATATAGTTTACTCTATAACTTGTAAACAACCAAAAATTATATTAAATTAAAGTCCTTTTGAATAACATTTAGTTATCCTTAGATTCAGTTACTTTTTAATTGATTAAAATAATTTGTTAATCTCTCTCTCTCTCTCTCTTTAAAATAGTTTTAAATGAATTAAAAGTAATGAAAAATTAAATAAAAAATCGTTTAATTTTGAAATTCAAAACCAAAAAATTATAACAAATGAGTTATATATCGAATCGATATTATCGATAGTATTAATAATATTAATTAGTATTAATAGAAATCCAATATTTTATATAAATATAATTTTAATTTAAAAATATTAGAAAAACATTCATTTATTTGTATTAAGTAATGGAAAAGAGATCTAATTCTTACCCAATTGTCTGTATTTGAGAAGAAGACAATCATATAAGACATTGATGTCAAACAAATTGGTTTGTTTGAGGAATTCCATGTCTTCAACAGAGCATTCATTCAATTTAATAAGTTTTTTGAAGGGCTGTAAATCCATGTCTTCTTTTGATTCAATAATTACTTTGAAAGCACTGATAATCGCTTTTTGTGAATTGAAAATCGCCATAAACTCAGTTATTGTGTCAATCGGTTCACCAAATAAACCATACATTTGATGAGAAAAACTGTCCGATTGGGTGATCGCCAAAGAGTTCGCTTCAATGAAATGTTTTAAAGAGAATGACATCCCTTTCAGATCATATTCCAGATATATCTTAAAGATCTCAACGATGTTCTTAACGTCGAGTAAATCAATGAGTCGTTTCTCTATTATTGTCAGAAGTTTTTGCATTCCGTAACGATTTGAAAGTTTTATCACATCTTTTATTGTCTTCAAATCCATGTCTTCATCCAAAGCGTCCAAATAAATGAATTTTAATACTGATTTAAATGCGCCGACAGTTGTATCGCTTATCTCTATTTGAGTCTCAGTTTTGGGGCTCTTTTTATCAAACAATTCTTTTCTCCAGAACTCACATTTGACGCCTAAAACGAATTTATGGGCAAAAAGGGACTCATTTTCGACAACGAATGTTATGTCACTCAAAGATTGATTCAAATAATGATCTTTAAAGTGATTGTATGGAACCGACGGATCTATGACTTTGGGGGCAACCATTGGGGCAATGGTTGGAGTAATGGTTGGAGTAATGGTTTCTTCTCCTTCAGTCCAAATCATTTCTTCTCGATTCCAATCCCTTCCCTTTCTTATGGGTCTTTCAGTTGTCTTCTGGTATCGATTGGTTTGTCTTTCGGTTCTGACGTTTCGACATTCATTCTTTTTGTGTCCAGGTTGTTTACAATTATAACAAATCAATCGATTTTGTGCTCCCATTTGTTGACCACTTCCTTGACGTTCATTTTGTGGCCAAATGTCATAGTTTGCCATCTCTTCATAACTTCTTCGATAATTGGGGACAATAGTTGGCACAGATGTCGAAACAGTAGTAGAAGTAGTGGTCAAAGAAATGGTTTGTTTATTGTCTGCCAATTCAGTGCTTGTATTCAATGGTATATCAATTGTACTCAAACTATCGATGGACTGGTGATCAGTACCACTAACTCCTAAATCAATGGTAAACATATCGCCTGAAGAGAGTACGCCGTCTTTGATCCTAACGTCATCGCATTTAAAGATTGTCTCCTTATTTGATGACATATTTGATGACATCTCAAACAAATTATTACAAAACAAATCAAAATAAACGGAAATCGAAGACAAATGAAAACACGTTTTCAAATGAATGCAAATATCGTTCAAATATTTCGTTATTCAAATCGATTATCAAACTATCGATACTTTGAATCAATTTACAGAAATTCAATAAAAAATAGTTTCCAATTTATAGTCCCCTCATTCCTATTGAAGGCATAGAAAAATGAAATTTATTTGAACATGATAAGTTACATAATTTTGATGTGTGCACACAATGAAAGAGTAAAGACTGAACTGAAGTATTGCAAATACATAGACTCATATGAATTATCTATCAATAAGTAATAGAAATGGAATTCAAAACAATTCAAAGGAAGAATAACTTTACTATAATAGTTTTCATAACAAATTGTATGCCTACACTGTTACTATCATCACAACCAGGGGTAATTTTAAAATTAAGTTCTATCAAGGTTTTAAGATTCGAAATTCAAGTTAGCAGTTAATTATTAACCATTATCATAAGGATGACCAAGCTTATTGTTGAACAATTGGTGAATTAGTAATTTGAGAAATGAATTATTCAAATAGTCTGTTACTTTTTATTATATGATAGTATTAATACAAAGGAACTAAATTTTTAAATTTATAATTAAATTAAATGAATTGATCATAAATATTCTTAGATTATCAAGCACAATATAAAAATAAAAATGCAATATTTTTTTTAAAGATAAACCTAGATGTCACCAGAAAAGCTTATGGTTACAAATTGTTTTAAAAAAAGATAATTTAATTTTTAGGTATGAAATTCTTTTTAATCATCTGTTAAAAGCATAATAATATTTACAAGATCAATTTATTTATTTATCGAATTTTTAGATTTGCTTCTATTAAAGTAAAATTTACTTAATTTTATGAAAAAAATGTGAAAAATTGAGAAAAAATAAATTAAAATTTGTTTAAAAATGTTTTGATGTGAGACTATCTCTCAATTTATTATTCAGTGACTAAACATTAATCTTGAAAAGATTTTTTGAATTGTTTTTGAATTTTTCAAATAACTCATCCCTTGTTGTAAATATTTTATGCATGAATAAATTTACCTTGATAGTTAGTGCTGAAATTCTTAAAAATAATCTCAAATTAATGGATTGTAACGTAAATGTGTTGAGAACTCAATAATTTCTGTGAAATAATTGCAAATTTCATAAAGTATTGATCGGCACATATGCAGAGAACACCATATAATAGAAAGAATCGAACAAAAAGTTTCATTAAAATTTTTAAAAATTTCAAGATTATCAAGGTAGAATATAAAAAATCTTATTTATAAATTTTTAAGATTATTATAAAAAATATAAGTTATATTCACTATAAGTTTTGGCAAAGAATTATTTCATTTAAAATAAAGTGCTAGATCATCTCAAAAAGAAATTTTGCTATATTAAAATTATAGAAAATATTCTTGTAAAATCGAAAGTTAAACTTGGTAGACAATAATTTAGAGTATTCTTGCATATATCAAAACTTAATATACATTTTAAAAGCTATTTCTCTTTCTATTTGAAGTTCAAAGAAATATCAGTGAAAAGAATTATTGCTTAAAAAGTTATTCGCGAATCGATGAACACATTAGGAATGGATATCACAATAAAAGATGAAATTAATTTCTGAAAATATTCGTCATCTTATCATTCAATAGAAAAAGAAATTTTAATATTTCTCTTCAACTCCTTTATTGTGTAAATGTCATCATTGACTCCAATAATGAGTATTGGAATAACAAAGGGGTTAATACTCGTTACGACTCTTTTACTACTCTTTTAATGATTAATTAAGAGAATATATTAACTTCAATAGAAGAGCTCTAATAAGACTATTGAAACAAACTCTGATTATATGTTAACTTATTTAAAATTTATTATTGAACTTGTTCACTTAAGCATGCTAATCTTCATGAAAAGCCACAAAAATAATGATCGGACTTTAAAATTTTATAAACTATTTCATTGAGGCATAAATTTTCAAAAACTGAATAATCCTTTATTGAAATAATGGGTTTAATTTGCATTAAGCCATCCCTGGATATTGTCTTTAATAATAGGCAAAGAATAGGTTTTTATGGTATCAAAAGTTGGCGAAAAAGCTTTTCGTAGTCAACAAATGATTTTATATACAATTCGTTTAATAGCAAAAAGCGAACGAAACGATTCAATGATTTCTTCTATACTTATATATTCTGTGCTCTTAAAAATCTGATGCACAACAAGAGTGAAACGCATTGAAGAGGAAAAGCCTTTTTTACTAAAATTATCTCAACTATAGACATATATTAGGATAAAGTGAAAAACAGACTTAAAATACAAATAAAATAATATGTAAACTAAAATCAATTGAAACACATATCGAAAGAGTGATCCGCTTAGTTTGTAAACACCTTGCTTACTTTAATCAAATTTCACTATTTCTTATTGATGGCAACTAACCAATACAAAAGTTTTTATTTGCAAAATTTAAGCTAAAAACATATTTTTAACATGATTCATTAGCAATTCTTTATTGCTTTACTTTAAATTCAACTTAAATTCTAAAAATTTCATTATAAAAGTGTAAACATTTATTATTAAAAACACAAATAAAACGATATTATTTAAAAATAATTTGAAATATAAGGTTTAAATTTACTAATTTCGCTAAAATACTTGATTAGATTCCTCTCTAATAACAAAATTTAATTTTATTCATAAATAATTTTTTTTTAATTTTAATATTTATTTTTGTTTACTATAAAATAAGAAATTGTTTATTTCTAAGAAAAAAGAGCTTGCCACTCTACTTATCAAATCAAAGCTCAAATGAATACAAATATTGATAGTAATAATAGTAATCCCTAATAATTCAATGGAAAAGAGTACAGAATCGATAACAAGGGCTGAGACTAATAGAGGTATCAGTACATTAGCGAATGATTCTATCATTCATTAATTTTTATTTTTGTAAAAATATGTCTCATTTATAGCAAAAAATAATAATATCTTGGGGTCATTGAAGAGCGTTTGTTCTGGAATAGAGTGAGAACTATTGAAAACAAGATGTAGTTTTCGATCAGAACCTGAGTTGGCAACGCATGAGCCAAATTGGAAGAGCACAGACACACAATTGTGGAACAGAATTTCAGTGCATAGATCACTGGTATAACTGTATGCCATCCAAAAAGTCATTGGATTCAGTGGTGAACAGTAGTATCCTATGCTTTTTCATAGCACAGAATTGTATCTTTTATGCTCTTCATATGTATCCGTATGGTTGACAGCACTTGTATCCTATGCTTAACACTCATTCATTGAACATATAAAAAGAGGAAAGGAAAGGACTATTTCATTGTAAATTGGAACGGGTTATAGACCTCTTCTTACGGTATGTTCATCTCTTCTTAACTGTTTAAGACTATAACTTGTATTTTAAGAGTCAATACGTAATTCTCTTTTTTTTATCAAAAACTAAGAGAGAAAAGAATAAAAACTTTTCTCTTCTGAGAAGAGTTGTATTGAAAAACGTGTATTGAATCAATTTTAGTTGGCTTTCAATTTAGTAACTCAAGTACTCGGGTCTGTCCTCTCTTGTGTTATTCACATCGCATATCCACAGCCAAACAGTCGGTATATAAATGTGAAGTTCATTATCAATAAATGAGTTCAGAATTTATTGTGAATTCCTATCGGTTTGATTCAGGAGAGAAAGAGAAAGAAAAAGAGAGAAAAAATCAAATTTATTATTATATATATAACCGAATGAAATGTTTTATCGATTTTGAACTCAATTTTTTTCTTTCGGACCCAAAAACTAAACCATAAATCAAACCGAAAATTAGGAAATTTTTCATTATTTCATTGAAAAAGCGCTAAAAAACTAATTGAAGGCTAAAAAATAGAGAATTTTGTCGGTATTAAACTTCAATGAGAAGATAAAACATCTGAAAAAGAAGAGGACAGACATTAATTAATGTCAACATAAAGAGTACTAAAAAGAAAATTTTTTCGATCAATTAATTTGTTTATTCGTTTAATCGACTGATTAAGTAATGATACAACTTTTCAGTGGTTTTCTTATCGTCACAAACATCGCACACATATCTCAACGGGAAAGTCGTCTAAATTGAGAAGAGATTGTTGTGATTGGATTCGCGGTATTTGGAGACCAGATATTGGCATAACTGGTGAGTAACTCAATGACAATAAACCATTGACTCAAATGTTTGTCGAAAAATGTGTTGTTATTGTGAACTAAATAATCAACTTTTTCTTCAATACATTCGATGAAAATTGTGTTCAGAATTTATTGTTATTTTGGGAGTTAACACATATTTCCCCTTCGGTTTCAAACAAACTCAATCATAGCCAAGAACTAATTTTGATTCTTATTTGAGAGAACATTGCTCCTGGTTATTTTCTGATAAATCAAATTAGCTCAACAACAAAACCAATTGATATAAACCTTAATTAAAATTTGACGCCAAATATTTCAAAGAATTTCAATTAAATGTTTGACTTAACTTAAATAATAAGATTATTTGAGCGTAAATAAAAGACATAACCAACTTATATTAACTTGCTTACATCTTGGTTACACTTTTTTCAATCATCAGATATCATATATTTTATTGTTTGATAAAAATAAAGCACAACATTAACTGTTGAACAACAAAAGGATAACTATTCTTTTGAGTGAAAAGGAAAGGGTGCTCTTAAGAAGAGTGATGTCTGGTTATGTTCACAAAAAAAACAGTTGATTACAACTTGGGTTTGTTTTTTTGTGTGCATATAATATAAATACCTGTCGTTAAATGTGATTGCATTGCATTTTAGTCGTGTTCTCCCAAAAGTCAATAATAGGATTCTCTTATAATAGTAGAACAGATAATTAACAGATTCAGGGAAAGTATTCCTGGGCTCAGAAACACTATTCTAAATAAGGAATATGCGATCAGTTATGGCCATCAATCGATTGCACGTACTTTTTTCTAATTCTGTTGAAGATTAGTCCCGACTGAGAATCGATTAATGGAAAGGTATTAATGAATCTCTTGAGTCGAGTGCAATGTTTGCCCAAAAGAAATTTACTCAGAATTTCTATCTAATGATAAACATCTTAATTAACAAATCTATTTAATTGAATAAATTGGTCACAAAATTTTGTGCCAACTTTTCACAAATCGAGTCTAAAGTTAATCGTTAAGTAAAACCAATTTTTAACAAAAAGGCAAACAATAGTTGAACTGTAGTTGAACTGTAGTTGAACTGTAGTTGAACTGTAGTTGAACAAGCAACATTTATCTCTTTTGGTTAACTTAATTAGATATTAACAACAAATAGGTTTTCATTGAAATGCGCTTATCTTGTTACTTTTTTCTCAAATTATATCAAGATCATTTATTTTTATTGAATATATGCTTTAATTTAGTTACATTCCAATTTCGGTTTTATCTTAATGGAAGAAAGTGCCACGGTTATTTTATTTTTACAAAATTCCCAGGAACATTTATTGGTTCGGAAATTATTTGATCTAGGATATTACGTAAATGGATTTCCTTTTTACTGTTTTTTAAAAAAATTTAAAATAAGTTTATACGATATGAAAGAAAATTTTATAAAACAGTTTTTCACTTCTTTTAAAGTCAAGAATATTCTTCGGAAACATTTAGTTATGTTTAACGGATTTTTTTTATTGAAATCTTAATAATTTGGGTCAAAGAAAGAGAGCTTACATTCAATGTTTGCTTTTTATTCAGATTTTTCTTTAAAAGTTTTTTTCTGAATAAATATTTGAAATATCTATCGATTCAATATTTGATTGACTGAATAAGGATTTAACTCTAAATAAGGGAATGACTTTATTATTGACCGGAATCTCTTTCAAAGACAAACATTTATCTCTTGAAAGTATACAGAAAATAAGTCCCGTCTTATTCTTTTGAATAAATCACTTGATATTATTCATGTGATCGAAAGAATTCAATCAAAACTAAAGAAAAATTTCATTTTTCAGTTCATAAAAGATTCTCAAAAATAATAATCAATTTTCAAGAAATAAAAGTTTATCTCAAAATATAAGTAATAAAAGTTTTGATTTTGATCTGAAAATCTTCAAACTTTTATTCGGTGTGATTTTGATTGTTATTTCTATAATAAAACTTCTTTATTAAGAAAAATAGTAATAAAAGCTCTAAAATAGAGCAAATAAAAGCAATGATTACATTTTTTAACATTTTTTTTCTATTGATCTTGCTCAATAAAACTTTCTGTATGTGCAAGGTGGTGTCCAGTGATATATAATTAGAATCATTTGGGGATTAATTTAATGAGTTTTTAAACGACTCTTGGCTTTCAAACAGAAATATTCAAATTTTTGTGTTTTCTTTTGAAAAATAAGGGATTTTGAGAAAAATGACAAATCATTTCTATCATAAGATTGAGTGAAAATAGAATTTTCTCTCCGGTTATAAATCAGTGGCAAAAAGGCATTGATTTTCAAGCATTGAATTAGTTATTAGTCGAAAAGAGGAAAAAAATCAATTTTCGTCTCACATTCAAAGACAAGAAAATACTTTTCGCAAAGATTTTAGAAAAAACGAATTTTCAATCAATAATCGGACGAAATGATGAGTTCTAACCACTATTCAACGCATTCATCATAATCTTGCAATTTTCGGGCGGAAAAAATTATTTGATTGAATTCCTTATAATCTTGGTATATTTCTGTGAGAATTATTCTCAATATAAGTTATTCTCTCAAAGAATATACTGAATGTAGAGACGGGTCATTTGGGAAAGAAATGTATAGATATTGTGATTTTTATGCAAGACTATACTTCGGAAATTCATGAAAAATAAATGAGCTAGATAAAAACTAGAACAAGAAAAATGCGAATTCTAAATAATGACTGAGTATTTGTCAAATGGATTTTACCATTATTTGAGAGGAACGTGCAAATATTAGAAATTCGCCTTTTTAGTTGAGCTTGGTTACCTTTTCATTGATTGTCATTGTTGTTGACTTCTAAGACGGTCTCAAAAATAAAAGGATTTTGACTTTTCAGACGGCAGTCAATAGAGAGTCAGCGGTTAAGAAAAAAAGTATCGAAAGTGTTGTGCAATAGATTATTGAAGTCTTAAAGAATAAAAGAGAAGTCGAAACTAATGCCAACAACTCTGATGTCTGAGAGAGTGTTAACTGAGTGCTAACATTGCATTTTTTTGGAAAGGGATCAGTTCAATACCAGTAGTAGACGAAAATAGTCGACTAAACTATAATTTCAAACAATACAAAAGAGTTGCGAACAGAAAAAAATTGGCAAAAAAAGAGAAGATTTTTAGTCAAAAGAGTTGTAAGAAATTTTTATTTCGGAGTTCAGACACACAAAAAGATATCTTTCTTTTTGACGATCGAAGAGAGGGTTAGGAAATCCCATTCATAACTGAATTCTAACTAAATTGTTGTTAATATGAAATAATAATCAATAAAAATACAAAATCGAAGAAAATATTCACTAAATCTTTCAAATAATATTCAAATGTTATCTGAAGTGAAATTCAATACAAAAAAAATATGAATAATAAAAATGTATTTCGACTTTTTTCTCAATAATTCTGTCAATAATTATATCGAATTTTATTTTTTAGAGAAAGTATTTGACAAAAAAGACTCAAAACATATCCGGACTCTACGACATAGACTTCAGGACAGCTTTAATGTAAGAATATTTTAAATTATCAGAAAATCTCTTTCAGTAAAATTTAATAATAAAAATAAATATCATTAATAACTCCTCCGATCCTTTAAGAGATAGTTTTTGTTCAAAACGATAATAACCAGTTATAAGAAAATCCTAAACCAATATTGAATATAAGGAAGCGTGAGCTGGCATTAGAGAAATGAGCTAGTTTCTGGTTCATCACATCTGAAAACACAGATTCAAACTAATTTGAATTGCATTGCATTGCGATATAAGACACACATCATATAGAGAACAGCCTTTTCTACTTAAATAAACAGTTTGTGCTTTAGTTGAATATTCTAATGTCGTAAATATATACAAATTTTATGCATATTTCAAGTATAGTCGTATCTCTCAAGTGTGTTAAAGCAAGTGCCCGACGGAAAGGCTGTTTTTATATTTGTTTTTTTTGTTTGAAATCTTGCTGGTCTATTAGCTTTTTGTGCACAGGCGAGACATTTCTATTCCTTTTTGATGAGTAATCTATTGGTAATCAATAGTAAATTTTTGTGTCGATTTGAACTGAAATTCTCAGCGGAATATTAATGAATTCATTCTATGATTTCTCTCTTTTTTGATAACAAATTATTTGTTGAGAAAATCATTAGTAGGGCAACCCGGATCTACCCACGAAGCACTGTGGAAGGCAGGGGCTTTGTTCTCACCCTTTTCTATTGTTCCCTCCCCACCAAAAAAGGGGAGAGAACAAAGGAGAGTGAAAACTCGGAAAAGGGTGACAACAATAGAAAAGGGAGAGAACCCAAAAGCCCTGAGGAAAAAAAAGGGTTACAAAAATTTTGATAAAAAATTAAGCAAAATTCATTATAATTAAAAACAAATTTTATTAATTAAATTAAAATAAACTAAAATAAATTTACAAGCTTGTCCAACCACTTTTCCCGAACTTGTCCAACAACTTCTGCGGTAAATCTCGACCTGTCCATACACTTCTACGGGACTTTCTTAACCTGTCCATACACTTCTACGGGACTTTCTTAACCTGTCCATACACTTCTACGGGACTTTCTTAACCTGTCCATACA
>JAQFZM010002276.1:0-14218 GCA_034695785.1 Galumna obvia | reverse complement strand
AACTCCCCCTTGGAGCCAAAAAATTAGATAAATACCCCACTCCCCTTAGACGAGAGTTAGAGGACCCCCCCCCTAGAGAAAGAGAGGAAAAAAGAGTAAAATATTTGTAAAATTAGGCAAAAAAGAGAAAAAATTAAGAAAAATAATCAAAAGATGGCAGAAATTTTAAAGAAAGTTAAGGGAAAACATCAATTAATTCATAAAATCGTCAAAAATCATGCTTTTACGCTCAAATTTTGTTCTTCAAAAATATTGAAAATTTTACAAAATAGCCTTTTTTGCCAAAATTTCTTAGTTTTTTGCATTAATTTTGATAAAACGTTCAAATATGACTAAATAAAGTCATATAAGTCAGAACAAGCCTTAAAATTGATGTTTTATGTGTTTTTAAGCAATTTTGCGTCATTTTCAAAACACCCCCCTTAGCTCGGACCAAAATACCCTACTCTTATACCCTCCCTTGGACCTCGGTCTTTTGCCATCCCTGCTTTTATATCCGAATATGAATACAAAAAATTATTTAAATATAAAAACAACAGGTTTAGTGACCTTAATGTCATTCAGCGATCTGTTAACCCCGACCAGAACCATGTGCACGTGGTACAAGGCTTATTCCTCTCATTTAGGATTCACAAACTAAACAAAATTTCGATTAACAAAACCTATGCTTTTATGCCTTTCAATATACTCAATGTCCATAACCACTGACTGTCATCTCTAATTTAGGTCGTTAAGACGCTGTTGCTATAGAGAAAAGCTGCTGATTTCAAGCATTGGTAAGCATATGACAGTACATACAAAGGGTTAAATGCAATACAAACAATGGCAATGAGATTAAAATTTTAACGTTAAGTGTCACTCTTTATTTGGATTAAGTTTGAAAGTTGTTTATTTGTCAAGTTTGAATAATCCTTTTGACGGTCACTGTCAATAAATCTTCAGAAATTTGTATGAATCAATACTATGATATAATCTTGCTCATCTATGCATGAGCAAGAGTTCAGGACTTATCATTAATAATAATGAATATACTTTCGAAAAAGTCCAAACTAGCTTTGATAGTAACAAATGAATTTTATAGGATGTATTTCATATAAAAGTATTTTCTTGGAATAGCAAGAAACTTTGTGCTAATATATTCTTGTATAATAATGAGATTGTTTATTATCGAGGTATTTTATCTTTTCATTAAGTTACATAAAAATATTATACATCTTAAATACCTTTAAGAAAAGATTACAATGATTTATTATTTATGTGAGCAACACTCGTTTCATCCTTTTTAGCAACACTTGCTCTAAATTTCATCATTCTATAATTAGTGATGATCATACCATATTTACAATAGTTATCAAGATATTTTTATTATATTAAGTTCCATACAAATATTATATATCTTGAATAAATTAGGATAAAATATAGTTTAAAATTAATTAAAGGAAAGTAATATAGAACTAGTTTTGAGTAAGATGCTGAGATGTTCAAAGGTTTTACCTTTTATTAATGGATGGTAAAAGGGGTTCATATTAAGTTATTTGATATTGTAATATTTTACGGGAAAGTTTCATTGTGTGAACCTCTAAGCTGAAAGGGGTAATATGTACATCCTACACTATGCTCTGCCTGGAGGCCCACCCTTTAGGTAGTAACGGAGGAGACAGTTAGGCTCTACTCCCTCTTGAGACCAAACTTTTGTAATGAAAAAATTGCCTTTGCAAAAGAAAATATGGGAATTGGTAAGCTGTGCTCTACCTGGAGATCCATCTTTTAATAGTACGGAGAGGACCGGTAGGCTGTGCTCTCTTTGGAGACAAACCCTTTGTTAGTAACCGGAAAATTTAGTTTTTTAATAGAAACGGGTAATTTGTTTTTTGAAAGCAAAAGAATGTAAAAGGGATTTGGAATGTACACACTATATGAAAGTAAAATCTTTTGGCGGCGAGTTTTTTGTAATTTATAAAGTTATATATTATACGTAAATATCAAGAATATTTGTTACTTGCGATTATTTTAAACTGCAAGAAAAATTGGGAATATGCTTGCTAATAAAAGATGTAATAAAGGTTTGAGCTATCCCTTAAGGTTTCCACTAGGATGAAAGTATATTATTTTTCAAACATCAAGAAAAATAATATGGGCACCAAAAATTTCTTTAAATATCCATTTAATATTCTTTAAATGAAAATTGGAAATGAGAATTTCAGTTACTTACACTAATATTTTTTTAAGAAGATAATATTGTAATCCGTAAAAACACTACAAATTTATTTAAAAGGAAATATTTTTCGTAAGAAACATATTTTCCTTCTCATATGCTTTTAAACAATTTTTCAAAATTTTTTTTAAATCATACTTAAACTTTCCCTATATTTATTGAATATTTTACTTTTATTTAAAATGTATAAGAAATTTCTAACACTTTCATTAAATTTTTATAAATCCCATTTAGAAATAATAAATAACGATACTATTAAACAAAGATAAAACATGTTTAAAGATGTTACACTTTTGAAGGATATTGAACATCTCCTAACAGAGCTCTAAACTTTCACTTCTTAAAACAATCAACTATGTTAATATAAAGAGCGACTATAAATATCATTTGTAGTTTATTCAGAGTAATTGTCTAGATATTATATGTACAACTTATATTAAATTATATTATAACATAATAATATTTTATAAAATTATTATTATAATAAATATAATAACTTTTAATAATGACATGTAATATACAGTCCTCGCCAATATAGGGGGGAATAATTCCTAAAAAGGGTATAATAATTTAAATAGGTTAGAGTTGGAATTTTCAAATCAAATTTATATCACTTATTAATTAGATATTCTAATTTAGATAAGATAAAAAGTTTGAAAATCACCATGAAATTTTTAAAAATTTACTGATTCTTTGTAAAGTATGCCAAAAATCAGTTAAATTTTCACAAATCACCTTGATATTCTTAAGTCGAGATATTTGAAAAATTTTAAATATTATGTGCAGAATTGAAAATATAAAATAGCATTTTCAGAAAAATGCAATTTAACTTAAGATTTTAACATGAGTTTTAAAAAGGTTGATTTTTGATGCCTTACTAAAAATTTAATTTTACAAAATGTTTAAAAGATAATTTAATTCTGTTTATTAAATGTTAAACTAGATATAGTAAACTAAATTTTCATAGGGTTTTCAAAAATATTTCTTTAAATATAAAGCTTTAAATTATTAGCTTGAAAATATTAAGAAAATATTACAATTTTGAATTAACCTGAATTAAGATAATTTTTAAATATTTTTCAAATATGCATGATAGAGTACATCCTATATTTTAATTTGACACCAAGATCATTTAAATCGGTCAAGAAATAGAAATTATATATTAAATTTGTCTTCCTATCTTAGGAGATATTCCCCCCTATATTGGCGAAGACTGTAATATTTTACATAACTTGATTTAAGTCAAATTTGATTTAAGCCAAAAATTTTAAGTAATCAAAAATTAGCCTAAATCGAGAATTGACTGTATTTTAATTAATATTTCTTAAAATAATAAACAAATCTTATTTTATGAAAATCATAGATACGAGTAAATCATTGAATAACTATTAGATTAACTGATATTTTACCCTTGGTATGGCACCCATTTGAAGAGAGGAAAATAATTTTCTTAGAATTGAAAAGAAAAAATGTCTGAATTTGTGAATCAACAAAGAATTGGCTGTTTTTTCAAAGACCTAAGAATTATTGTCAAATAATAAATATATTTGTAGTAAATCTTTGATAAAATGAAAATTTATTAAAAACAAATTCATATCTTATGGTATGATATCAAGGACATATTTGATAGGAAATAAAAGACTGCGCTCTTACAAATAGTAAAAGTGTTTGCAATATTAGCAATATTAGCAAGCTTACTTTCTAATCCAAAACTTTAACAAAATATAAGTCAAAATATATTTTTTGTATGTCTTAGAGTTAAGCCCTTTTTGGAAACAATTTACACAAATTGTCACTTCTCTAACATAAATGTAAATTATGTTTAATTTGTGAAATGAAAATTTATTCTCTCATCGTTTCCATTAAATAATTACTTTAACTCAAAGATACCGAAAGTGAGTCAACAAAAAATTCTTTAATAATAAATTGAATTAATATTTATTATTTTAATATTATTTTTTCCCTCAAAATTAATATTAATTGAACTCAAATTAATTAAAAACCAAATGTTTTCAGTTTTTCTTAGAATCTTTGAGACTATCAAATGATATATTAGTTAATAATTTAAGATATACTCGACTTTAATGATGAAAACATTTGCTTATAATATATAGACTATAAATAAACTTATAATATATGGAAATCATATGAATTTCACTTAATTTTTAAGTAATAGATTTCTCACAAAATTAATGACCAGAAAAGATAAAGAAATGAAAAATGAACTTGATGATAAACTTACTTAATAATAATGTAATGTAATATATTTCACATTATTTGAGATACACTTAATTTTAAAATATTTTTGAACTTTTTTTAGATTTATGTTCAAAAGATTTTTTTAAATATATTTTTTTGAGTTAATAAATAATGACAATTGAAATTTGAGTCCAAATATGAAAAACTAATTTCCAAATAAAATCAGAATTTAGTGGGAAATTTGAAGCATTTCCCAAATGACTCCGAATTACAAATAAATACTAAATATTGAGAAAAAGTTTACTGAAGAAAAAGGATTAATACATATTTATATCGCTATAGAATGTTATTATTATTAAAATCGTTATCTAAAAGTATTAATGAATTGAAGTCCGCACGCGTTAACCAAACCTATCGATTGATATGCACTCGAAATTTGGTGGCATTTGAGTAAAGAATAGCATATCAACAGTTTTGAGAGCATCGGATGCATCACATCTTTACTACATCTCTCACTTTCAAACTCAAACTCTTTTAACAAACAGTTAATAATTTAATAAACTTTTTCTTAACTTTAAATAAATGAAAACAAATAATTTTGAGGACTGACTGAAGCCAACAATAAGTTGAGCACAAGTTTATAATAAAATGGATTCACTATATATGGCTAATTGGACTGAAAGAGGAACGGGTAGTATTCAAGACTTGGATTTATTAGACCGAAAGTGGCAAATACTTATGATTATACTTTACTCGACGACTGCCATCATATCTTTGGTCAGTAATGTTATTACGATAATAGTTTTGGTAAAAGGAGAGAGACTTTCATCTGAATTATGGAAATATTTGATAAACCTATCGGTGGCCGACATATCAATGGCTTTGTTTTGCATACCCTTCACGTATACAATGTTTATGTTGGGTCGTTGGATATTTCCCGTTTGGTCATGTCCTCTGATTCAGTCAATTCAAGTTTTATCTGTACTCATCTCTGTTTATACTCTAACAGTAATTGGTATCGACCGGTGAGTCCTATTCTCTAATTTATTTGTGTTTTTATGCTTTTTTAAGAGTTAATTGTATTAAAACAAAAAATCAATTTTAAGTAATAAGTGGCCACTCATTCAATGGATATCACATATTGTTTAGATTCCACTCAAAATATTGAGATTATTATAGAAATTAATCCCAATATTTAACTCGAAAATAGGTTTGAATTTTATCTCTTATGAATCGATCGCTTCAATAACAGAGGATTTCAGAGAATTTTAGATTTCGAGTGAAAGTAAAAAATAATTCGTTAGAAATTAATGAAAGGATAACTAAGAGCTTATATTTTATTTTCTCCTAAACTTTAATAAGAAATATATATAACTTAAAAAAATGTGCGAACATTTGATATTTAATAATCCCTTTTATTAAATTCTGAATATATTTTCAAGAGTTCCTATAAAATTCAAGAGAAGTTAACTTGAATTTCATTAAATTAAAATAAGCTAGATTAGATTCTTGGATTATTCTATAAGAAATTCTAGTAAGTTTACTTTTAATTTTTTTAAAAATAGCTAAAAAATTTTCTTTTTATTTTGGTTTAATATTAGAAAAAGTATGTTTTACACAAACTTTGACTAAAAATGAAGTTATTATTATTTTTTGGTAATCCTCTGGGATTTCATTAAATATTACTTTTAAAGTCAAAATCCTTTTTTTGTTTTAGTAATGATCTGACACAATTTAAATTTTAAATTCTCCAAACTTATTTTTAAAATATAGTATAATATCTTATTTCGTTTTATAACAGATAAATAAAAAATTTTAGATAAACTTTTTAATAATTTTTCATGTTAAGTGTCAAGGCAAATTAGTAATGACTCTAAAAGTTTTAGCCATTAAATGACCGAAGGATTAAGAGTTAAACCTTAATATTTTTAGTTAAAACTTTATATTTTCCGAAATAACTTCTAAATTCAGAAATTCGTTAAAAATTCCATAGAAAAAATGGGAGCATGGTAGAAAGAGAAATTTCAGAAAAAATAAGAGACACTTATTAATTTAAACTATATTTATTTTTAGATTAAAAGCTATAATTAGTTATTTATAAAACATTTTATTATCAAAATTATTGATATTCGATAGAGATTTTTACTTAAATTAACCCCTTTTAGATAAAATATTGGCAAAGTATTGATTTTTGAGTAAAATAGCTAGATTAAATGACAAAATTAGTATTCAATAACTTTAAATAACAAAAAATGTTAGTATAAAGCCTTAAAAATGTAAGAAATCGATATTTTTGAGTTTTTTGAAAAATGCCCTTTAACATTTTATTCAATATGTGATTTCAATATTTGAATACAAATTTAATGAATTTTATTAATAATTCCTTAATTTATATAAATAAGTTTTTAAAATGCTATTTATTTAATAGATTTAAGTTAAGTATAATATTTAGAATATTGATTATAATCTTAATAATTAAGAGCATTGACTTATTTTTGATTAAAACTCTGATAGTTTAGAGTAGATCAAGCCTACTTATAGGGCGAATTCCTCCTCCACTCCCATCCTTCCCCTATTAACCAAAACAATAGGATGAGTACATCCTTAAACAATAGCTTTAAAACTACAGTTTGTTTTGAAAATTAAAATAAAAGCAATTGATTTAATAATATTTTTATTGAATAGAAAAAAAAAGAATACATTTATTTAAAATTAAATTTAATTATTCTTTTGAATTAGTTTAATTAAAAGTTGTATTAATTGTTGCCTATTTAATAGTGATGTCAATGTTGCAACCAATACATCCAAATCAACTGAATTTGCCACTTCTTCGGGTTGAGTGATTATATTCAGGTCCGGAATAATTTGAATATCCTAAAAAGCAAAAAAAATATTAGAATTTTTTTTCAATATAGAAAAAATACCTCTACTGACTCCACATCACTGAAGTCAAGAAATGGAATAGAATCAGTAGGTTGTTCGCTAGTTGTAAGCCATCTTTGATATCGACCCCAAAAACTGTTTTCGCAATGTACGTCGGTATTCCCCAGGATTTGCTTCTCATAACATCCGCTACACCCGTTACAGTCCGAAGTGGTCATTTTCACGGCTGCTTTGATTCTGCTTTTTCTACCAAAAAAACCAATGCTTTTATACTTAAAAAAAATTTAATTAAAATTATTTAAAGATAATGATTAATTATTTAATATCTAAATATAAAAATAAATTAATAATTATTAATAAAATTTAATTAAAAATTAAAAATAAAAATCAATTTGCAATTTAATTAAAAATTATGTTAAAAATTTGCTATAAAAGTGAGAGTTTTTGGGTTAATATATTATTTAGAAAGTTATAGATAATCGTTAAAATTGTTTCAAGTTATTTTTTACAGTTTTATCAACTAATGACTAATTTAAAGGTAAGCTCTTAATTTTATAAATATTTGAGTTTGGTAACTTTTTTATCTGTGATCCTATTGACCTGAAACCATTACCATATATGGGTTAATTTTTGACCTATTTTGATCTAATTTGGTCTATTTTTGGTCTATTTTTTATAATAGGTAACCATAGGGAGATTATATTGTATCTAACTCTAACTTTATTTATATATTAATAATATATTATTAAAAAATTTATTGATATTTTTATATTATTTTAATGATATTTATCAACAATTTTTTATTAAGCATTAGATTAATAGCGGAACTTAGTGTATATATTTGAATTAGTGTATAACTAATATATTAAATTTTTGTTGATAATTCTCATTGAAATACATATAAAATAATGAACAAATATTTCTTGTGATTTGTATTCTTTAAATAATTATCAAAAAGAATATTTTGTTATTTTAATACACTGCTTATCACCTGAGATATATACAAGATTAAAAAAAAGCTAAAATTGTTATGAATTAGTCTAACATTAATTTCATTATTGAAAGAATAGTTGTCATGAATTCCACTTTTATTGAAGAATATCTTAGAGAAACTCCTTTAGATAATTAACTCATTTTAGTTGTTTTTAAATAATTTAATTTATTTTCCTCTTATCGTAAATTAAAATCAATTATATTTTTTGTTTTTATTTATTTGAAAAGGAATTACAATTATATTTTCGATAAAAACAGTTATCAAAAAGTAATTAAATATTTAAGAATTCTTTGTATATACAACTCTATATCAGTTTTATCAGTTTGTTTAATGGTATCGTTGGCTGACTTGAGTTGTGACTGAAGTCCAATTATTTGTTCGGCGAGAATTAAATACTTTGAGTGAACATCACTTAACATTTCATTTGTTTGAATTAAATCTTTGTTTCATTCCCCTTAAGACTTTCAATTCCTTCATTTCATTTTCTAAAATAGAGAACAGTTTGACTCCATCTTTGTATGACTGCAGTTCTTTAGAGAGAAGAACTAAATTAGTCTTAACTGAAGTCAATTCAGTGTCCATTCGGTTCTTTTCTTGCGCTTTGATTCTTAAGCTTTGAATTTGATTATCGAGAAGTAATCATTCTTCGAGAAACTGATTTAATTGACTCTCAAGAGATTGAATTTGAGTTTCGTGAGCCACCCTTCAAAGTGATGTCCAGCTTTAATAGAATCGATTGTTAAGAGAGAGAGTCACTATATTTCAGTTCAATTCATTGATAATCTTCTCATATCTGTCATATTATTTAGTGTATTCTTCTCTGGTATTATTCAACTGAACCGATAAATCTTCGCATTTTTGTTCAAAAGTTTTCTTTTGTTTTTCGATTTCAGAGGACTTTCTTTTTTCTCTTTCAATATCTTTGTTAAGACTTTCAATTTAAAGTTCGTATTCAATAGACTTTTGAGATAACTTTACTTTCGATTCTTCGAGAAGTCCTTCTAATTGATTGATATCTGTCTTGAGTTTCATTACTTCTGCCTCTTTAGTGATATTATTGAGTGAAAGTGTAGTCGAAAGGTATGGATGCGATCTTAAACGAGAAGCTATTCTCATATTAGTTGCCTTTTGAGTAACGGTTCGCTCGATATTTGTCTTCATTGATGTCAGACTCATTTGAGGGTCGACTCTCCTCAGAAAGCTAAAAGTGGTGGTTGTTCTTCAGGGATCAATCGATGATATCATTGTTGACCAGAGCTTAGTCTTAGGTATCGTTAATAGCGACTCAAACTTTTTGTTTGTTTACATTTCCCTTTAATTCCTTTAATTAATATTCAATTAAAATAAAGTATTAGATTTAAAACAAAAAAAACTAATTATTTATTTTTGAAACTTAATTTTGAAAAATTGTGTTTACCTTTGAATGTGAATTATCTGCAAAAACTGATTTTATTGTGAAAAATGTCAGAAACTATGGATTACTGGCTCTCAATGCGGGCAAACGTCTCTTCAGTTTATAATAGAGTAAACATTTTAAAAAAGTTATAGTCTTTACGCAGTAAAATGTATGATATTTTTCAACAAAATTTCCTCCAATTTGTACTCCTAAGACTCAGACAGTAAACAATGAATGACGTAATGGTAAAATTTTCAAATTATTTCAATATTAAATTAAATCGAATTTCTAACAAAAAATTACATTTATTTGAATATAATTATTAAATTAGACAATAAATGAAAAATTTAGGGTTTTTATAATAAGTGAAATAAGAGAAACAGAATTTGAGAACTAAGTACTTATTTAGTTTTAGTACTTTTATAATATATATATAATTGAATTATATATTAAATAGGCTTAAAAAGAATATCAAAACATTTGTTTGAAAAATAAAAACAAAACCTAATATGTTTTGATTTCAAACTTAATTTGAATTAAAATACAATAAATAAAACACAATTAAGACCATTGTAATGATTTCTGTGGACAGTGAAGAAATCAAAAATTATGTCGGTTATATTTGATCAGATAGTAAACAACTTGTAAACCACCTTGCTAACTTTTAATAATTTGAAACTCAATTCATTATTCTAATAAATACTTAAGTATTATATAACTATAGTAATATCAAATTCTTATCCTGAATAAACTTCTAATGAATAGTTAGAGTCAAAGTCAGTGTCCTCTATCTAAGATTCATTTATACCTAGACATTAAAACACTTCAATTGCTACAGAGTTATTAAAACAAATGTTTTCATTTAAAACTTTTATTAAGAAGTTTAGTCTCTAAACATTCAACACTAGAATAATATACATTCAATACTTTAGTAAATTTTAAATACGTTCTCAAATAAAAATAATTTTTAAAAATAAACTTAAAACAAAATTATATTAAGATAGAGATTTTATGAAACCACATATTGAAAGAAATCTAAACGTAATATTAAAACAACTGATAATTGAAAATAACTTATTATTAATTTCAATAAATAATTTAAATTGTGTTTAAAAATTATTTTACATTAAGTAAATATTTAATTAAAACAAATCTAAAATAAGAGTTTTATTAATAAAATATTAAAATTTCTCATAAATTCTATATTTTTATACAAAATGTGAAAATATTATTATTTTAATATTATTTATTATTTTAAAAATCCAGTTTTGTAGTAATTAATACCATTTATTCTAAAAGAAATAGTTTTAATTCCTTTACACTTGTCCTTCAGTTTAGTCTCGATTTTATCTTTAATTAAGTCTTCGCTAACAAATAAATTAATAGTTTGAAGGTTTGAGAGTCGGCTCAGAATATTAGCTGTATTTTCATTACAAATGAATTTATTTCCATTAATTATTAATGACTGAAGTTTTGGTAAATACTTTTCGATGTCTTTAAACACATTATTTGCATCAATGAATAAATGATCAAAACTAAGCTCCAAATGAGTCAACTCTCGAAATGTTTCACATTTTAAAAGTATTGACAAATCATTTTCTATAATCTTCTGGTCATCGAAAGGACTTTCAAACCATAGATTACACTTCAATTGTTTCAATGCTTTGAATCTTTTCAGAGATGACAACAAATATTCAAAACTATTATTTTCGTCAATATTATAATGAAAACAAACTCTTTTCAAACGATTGCAATTCAGTGCTATTTGTGTTAAATAAGTGTTAAAATGTTTATCAAATCCTAAATTCGATCCGATCTCTAAATCAATTAAATTCTTGAGTTTCAATAACAACGGAAAGAGTTCTCTACGAATATTATATGTATTATATTCTCTATATTTTATTATTAAATGTTTTAAAGTATTTCTGTTGTCTTCAATCAATACTTTTAATGTTTGTATGTCGTCGTCAATAATTTCTTGAATCTCTAATCTCTTCAAACTTCTGAAGTGAACATCAATTAAGTGAATATCAGTAGGAATTCGATATACAATAAGTTCTTCAATGTTTGAGAGTTGACTCAAAAAAGGAATAATCTGTAGATCTGTTATATAAATGTTTTTAATTAATTTAAATAATAATTTAATAATTAAATCACAATAAATATCAGATATAATAAAGCAAAACATACCCCCCATATAATCATAATATCCTAATCGCACTGAAACCAGAGTTGAGGCAAACTTATCGATGAAATCCTTATTTAATAACTCTTTGTATTTATGACAAGTATTTATCGTAATTTTAATCAAATTATTACAGTTTTTAATAAGAGATTCCATTAATATTTGATAATATTTCACGAAATCAAGTTTGTAATAAACATAGATTTGTATTTCACATAAGTTAGGTAACTTTTTTATTAATTTTTCTATTACCTTGATACTCATTTTTCGAATTTTCGCACTACTTTTGATAATTTCAAGTGAATATTGTCTCTGAAATATAGTTCTCCGGAACTGTTGTGACACACATTCGAGTCTGAGTTTGTCTTCGAGTGACAAATACTGAAGAATCACTTCAGACATGTCGTCACAAATCCTCTCCTCATATGAGTTTCTTTTGTCATTCAATAAGTTTTTGTTATTAACTTTTGTTTTCACTTTATTTTTAGAATCTCTGATATTCGATGACAAACAAGTCTTGACGTTTCCCTAAGAAAATAATATTTAAATTAAATTAAAAATATTTATATTAAAATCAATTAAAAATTTAATTGTTTTCAAAGTTAAATATAAGTCAATTTTATTTTACAAAAATTCTGTTTTGTAAAAATTTAAGAACTTTTAAAATTTGGTTTCTATAATATTGAAAGCCATTGATCACTATATTTATATGATAATAGAATTTTTACCATGATACAAAATATAATAAAGTTGAAACATTTAATCTGAATAATAATAATTAACGGTTTTTTTCAATGAGTTAGGTAATTTTATTTGTGTTTTTGCCAGATTTCAAGTTATATCTTTACTGTTGGTATATTAATGCACATATAAATGTGCAAAACATTTATACTACAAAAGTTGTAGACTTTACACAATAATATATATGATATTTTTCAACAAAAATTTCAAAATATTTTTGAGTCCTTTTAGACTTTTCAAACTTAAAGTCCAACTTAAAGAGTACATTATATTATTTGAAGTTATTTGTTATCAACAATTGTATAAAATATATACTCTTTGAATCTGGGTATAAGTGATTGGTGTTTCGATTATATATTAATAATAGTTAGGTAATATGTGTTGGTTTACATCGTGCACAAATACATCAACATAATTATATACGTATTAAATGAAAGCGTCTTTGAGTGAATCTCATTGAATGCGTCTTTGAGTGAATCTCATTGAATGCGTCTTTGAGTGAATCTCATTGAATGCGTCTTTGAGTGAATCTCATTGAAAGGGTCTTTGAGTGAACCGATTTTAAACCTTAATTTACACAAAATTAAAAAACATTTAATATTAAAAAAAATTTTAAATGAATAAAAATAAACTGAATTTTTGATTAAAACAATAAAAACTTATTAAAAACAATTAAAAACATTTTAAATCGATTTAAATAAATTGTTAACAAAACAGAGCTATAAATAACTATACATTAATTATGTGTAAAAGTTTTAGCCTTTAGTTTAAAATTATGTCTAATGACATGTGCTTTGAATGAACTTATGTTAAATAATAGTAAACGTAATTTGTTTTTGTTATAAACAGATTCACTCAAAGACGCATTCAATGAGATTCACTCAAAGACGCTTTCATTAATACACCAAGAGTGAAGTAAATTCTCAAATTGAAATATATTTTCATTGAATTATTATAAAATTAAAAGATTTTATAAAATATATGTAAGTAGGGCACACGGGATCTAGACGGGAAGCACTGTGGAAGGCAGGGGCTTTGTGCTCACCCTTTTCTATTGTTCTCTCCCCGCAAAAAAAGGGGAGAGAACAATGGAGAGTCAAAACTCGAAAAAGGGTGACAACAATAGAAAAGGGAGAGAACCCAAAAGCCCTGAGGAAAAAAGGGTTACAAAAATTTTGATAAAATATATGAAAAAATTATTGATTGAAGAAATATATTTTAGCAAAATAATTAAAATAATTAAAAATTCTGACCATTAAAATATATCAAGCCTAACTTATCCATACACTTTTACGGCTAAATTGGGATCTGTCCATACACTTTTAAGGGACCTTCGGGACCTGTCCATACACTTTTACGGCTAATTCTGATTTGTCCATACACTTCTACGGCTAAATTGGTACCTGTCCATACACTTTACGGGTGTATTTTGACCTGTCCATACACTTTACGGGTGTATTTTGACCTGTCCATACACTTTTACGGCTAAATTGGTACCTGTCCATACACTTTACGGGTGTATTTTGACTTGTCCATACACTTCTACGGCTAAATTGGTACCTGTCCATACACTTTACGGGTGTATTTTGACCTGTCCATACACTT
>JAQFZM010002275.1:0-14223 GCA_034695785.1 Galumna obvia | reverse complement strand
CCCCCCCCCCTAGAATCGAAAAGTTTGGCCATGCCTGATATTACTATTTGAAAAAAGAAGAAAAATCTAGTTATATTTTTCTTAAATATTTTTACTGAAAATTAATTTAAAAGTGTTCAAAGTAGTTTTAGTAATTTACATAATTCAAATTAAATTTTATGAACGAGCTGAAATAATTGTTATAAAGCAATAACCCAAAAGTTATCATTTGAAAAATATTTAGGTTTATTTAACCTTTTAAGGTTTTTAAAGTATTTCAATTAATTTGATAAATAGATAATAAATATTAAATATATTACAAAGTCAACAAGGATGCCAAATCAAAGACAAAGCCACAAGAGCGAGACAAATATGTTTAAAATTCAAATAGCAAAAAATTTTTATTAAATAAATTAAATAACTTTTTGATACCTTATTCCAGCTTTGATCAAAGGGTGTCAAGCAATAGAATTGTTCAATATGATATCCTCTATTTATGAGTTTTAAAAAATTGCACGTAAAACATGATTTGGATTTTCATAATGATAATCAATATAAAATTCTTAATATTTAAATTAGCAGATATTTTCTTTCTCTTAACCGATTTAAGTGATTTTGATGATATATTAAATTTCAACTTTTCCACTATCACATCAAATCAGCATATCATTTATAACTTCTCAGATTAGACCTGTGACTATGGCCTTTGCAAATATCCCGAAATTTTAATTAATTAATTACGTGACAAACATTTTTTTGGCACAAAAAAATAGAAATATGGGAATTTAATAAACTTTTAACAAAAATACTTTAGCTCAAATAATTGAGGAATTATTCAAAAAACCGCAGCGACAATACTTTTTGAATAACTAGATAATATATGAAAAAATATTAAGAAATTTGATTCATAATCCGTTAGCACTGGTTATTCACCTCAAAAATAAACCTGGCCTCTTCTCTGCCTTTTGTCTGTAATTCAAGACAAACATCACTTTATTGGAATATGAAATACAGAAATGCAGTTATCATGGAATTAAATTATCATAATTGTTAATTGATTTTATTATGATAATTGATTTCCATTTTTCATATTATTTTCTTAAATTGTAAATACAAACAAAAAGTATTCAACACTTTTAATATTTCATTCACATTAACAAACAATTCCTAGATTTATTTAATGAAATAGTTTTATGGTGTTCGTATTCAATGTTAATAAGCAATGTTAATTAAATTTAATTGTTTTATTTTCAATGAATCATTGATCTATTTTTTAATATCTTTTGTTAAATATTGAGATTCATTTTAATGAGTTTATTGTCTTTCAATTATATTTTGGTGAAATATAACTAAATCCAAATTGAAAATCCTGGGATGTTTTTTGCAGGCAAATTAATACGAATAAATAAATGTGCTCGATTTCTGTTTTGAAATATTTTGTCGATGATGACATTTTTACTAATTAAAATGTAAATAGTTTTAATTTGTGAAATTGTAAATAAATCAATGTTTTCATTTTAATTTTTAAAAAATTAGTTAACACAAGCGATCAATTTTATCATATGATGACTCGATATCTACCAATCAATTGCTTCAATAAACTATTAGTTAACACAAGTAGTGCTTTACTAAATTGGTAATAGTTTACAATTTTTCCATACATTTGGGGTTTTGGTTTTATGAATTGCTTAACTCAATTGATTAGTTTAATGAACCTATACTTAACTCAACCGAATAGTGACTGTACATTATTGAAGGTCCCGACATATAGTAAAACGGCCACCGATGAGACCAAAACAAAGAAAACTGCAGACAACATCAAAGAACGATGAGATTAGATGAGCCTGCACATCTTTTATTAGTTTATTTATAACTATTAAAATATAGAATTTCAGAAAACCAGAACTGAACGCCATTAAAGCTCTTCTCCGCCCACTACTTTTGAAAGTATCTAGCATTAAATATGCCGATACTTACACCTCCCATCCAAGTTATTATCATAAAAACACCTGGTTATTGTGAAAAACAGTTAGTTTGGGCTCTACTTATGTTGTCATTTGTAACAATTTGAAATTCAGTTAATATGAATATAACTGAAACAAAAAATGCTCGGGGAGGTGTCCAAAATGTTTCAACCTTGTAATTTGAAACACCACTCCTTTGTGTCTGTGTATTCAATAAAATATTTATTAAAAACAAATTTCTTTAAAAATAAACTATCATTTTATTATTGTATTTATTATAAAAATTTAAGTCCAATAAAATAATTTAGTGATCCTTTTTTTCCCTATATTGTAAAAATTTATTTAGAATGGAATATTAACTAAACAAAAATAATTTTTGACAGTTTTTATATTTATTAATACAGGGTGCGGCATATGTAACTATAGTTTTAAAAATTGAATATTATGAATACTACAAAAGTAATTTTAATCAAATAAATTGCATTTTATTAAGGAATATATGGCGTTTTGTGTACTAAATATTTGTAATATCTGACTTCAATATTTACTAAATGGCAATGGCTCAAATATCCATATGTCAATTTCATGGTTCTTTAATTTATTTCTATAAGATTTATAATGGATTTGATAGAAGACACTTAAGATATCTTTAATATAAAACTCCGACTAAAATCGGTTAAGAAATCTAAGACTTCTGGTAACTTGAATATAACGATTTTCCCATATGAATACCATAAAAAATTCTGAATCACTTGTTATCTGAAATTTAATATGATTTACTGATAGAAGACATTATAATGAATAAATTTGCTGCTTAATACATTTTAATTAAAATTGAGATTATGCCTAAAGAAGGTGTCTTAAATGTTTTGTTCTATGAATTTCATTCAAATTTGATCTCTTATAGAGGATTTATCTTACGTTCGATCAAAATGCTTTAAGCAGCAAATTTATTCTTTACAATGTCCTCTTTTAATAAATCATATAAAATTCTAATTACTTTATGATTCAGAATTTTTTAACAGTTTTCCTATGGAAAAATTGTGATTTTCAAATTGGCAGAAGTCTTTGATTTCTAAATTGATTTATGTGATGTTTGTTTCATATTATACTTTAACTATTCTATTATCAAATATTTTATAATATATTAGAATTTCTCAAAAGACATGGGCTGTAACTATGACCTTTGCAAATGTCCCGAAATTTTTAAGATCACATGACAAAACATAAAATTCATTGAACAGCCATGTACGTATTTTATCAAAATTATTGCAAAAAATTATGAATTTTTGACAAAAATTGCATTTTTAAAAATATTTCAAAGAAATTTGCCTCAAATTTTTCACTTATAATCTGTAAATTTGACGTTTTTATGCCTTTTTATTAGGTTTTATGCAACTTTCATAAAAATTACAGCTTTTTGCTTATTTTTCTCTTAATTTTTACTGTTTTTCGACCATTTTTCTGAATTTTTGGCCTATTTTTTCCCTTATTCTCTTGGGGGAGTTACTTAGCTTTTCGTCTCAGGGGGAGGTATTTTCCCAAATTTTACACTCTAAGGGGATATTTTGGAATACCCCCCTATTGGCAAACTTGGATAAAATTTATATGTTTTTACTGTTATTTATATGATTTTCAAAGACATAGGATTTGTAGTATATTTCAATTAATGCCCTTATTTTTATGTTTATTTAATAATTCATTTGGACTTTTAATTAATTAGCGGTCATTTATTTAATCATTAATATAATAATAGGATTTGTATGAATGATTAACAAAATAATTCAATATAAATGATTGTCAATTGATTTGAGAAAATACTTATTTTGTATAAAATTATTATTTATTAAAAAATTTGTTTAAATAATAAATTTGGAGAATATAAAGACTTAATATATTTTAATAATTTATTATTATATTAAGTTTTATATTAAATGATAATGTTTATAAAACTATAAAAATTGCATATATAAAAGCAATTCATCGATTAATAGAATTGTATTACAAATAAAACGTTAATTAAAATATTCTCAATACAAATTTTAAAACTTATAAAATTCAATTTGTCTATGTTCAAACGTTTTTTGTCTAATTTGATGAAAAAAATTATTAACTGCAGAATAATATACTATATTTATTTACCGAGTTTAATTAAAAAGACTCAACTCAAACAAAAATTATTGGATAGAAAGTAAATTCCTTTATAGATAAATGCGATTAAAAATACACATTAAAATATTTTTCAACTTCCTTTTTGGATAGAAATTTAGTTAATAGCCAATAATTATGGAACTTGATGAGTTGAGACATTTTATGAATTTTGGTAAATGAATGGTATTTTTTCTTGAACCACATAAATCTTATTTCATCAAAATTGATCAAGAAACCTTTAAATAAGGCCAATTGGAACTTTAAAAATTTTGAAATTTGCAAACTTATTTTATCTAAACTAATTGGAATATTGTGAAAAAAAATCGTTGTCGAATAAATTTTTAATTAGTTTATAATATTTAAATTATATGAATAACTTGTAATCCCTTTGAAATATGACTCATCATAAAAAAATATAAAATTACTTGAAAAATATACTAGGTAATTTAAATATTTTTCATTTTCATAAAATACAGACAAAACAATGGTTTAGATTTAAATATAATTAGATTCTCTTAAATATTAAAGGAAATACAAGTCAAAATCATCCAAAACGTAAAAGGCCTTCACTCTATATTTAAATTATTGATATTTAAATAAATTTTTTTAATTATATTTTCGAAGATAATATAAACTAATGGTTTAAATTTTGCGAAGTTTCGATAAATTTTAAATACAAAAGACCAAGATATGATAAAACCTATACTATTTAAATATAAAAACATTAAAATATCATGGTTATTTTTTTTACATAACAGCGGAAAGTATAAACTTTAAATAGATGACCTTAGGTTAAACTTATGATAACCACATGTGAAACCAATATTTATCAAGGATAGTTACTCATTCATAGAACTAATATTGGTTAATTATTAATTTGTAAAAAAATTTTAGACTTTATTTACAAACCTCTTATTTAATAAGAAATATATTCTAAGGAATTTGTTTACCATTAAATAGTAAATTTTTATTGTTATATAAAACTAAATATATAACAATAAAAGTTATTAACGATAATAAAAAACTAATAAGTCAATCTTGTTGACATTTTGGGTTTTAAATATATTTAGTTAATTTGGATTATCCTTTGAATTTTTGATAAACTTTTGAAACATATAAAACTAAAAATAATTATTGCGAAAAAAATAATTGATGTTTAATCAATAGACAATTCAATTAAAAAGTTTTCTTAGGAACAATATTGAAGATCTCTTTGGCCATCTAAGTAAGCAAATAAAAATTCATATTTTTCTAATGGTAATTTAAATTTTGTTTTAAAATATTTCTAGAATATAAAAGTCATTTTATTTATTTAATGATTAAAAACTTTGTTATTATATTTATTACAAAATAATTATTAAAATTAATTATTTTTAAAGAATTTAAATTTTAAAAACATTATTTTCATGATAAATTTTGTTGCATAAGTTGTGTTCTATTTAGTTCAGAATTTTAGTAATAATATTAGCCGAATATATTGTATTAATTAATATAATAGAGTCAAATATTTAATTAATTTAAAATTATATTTTTTTATAATTTTAATGGAATATGAAAAATTCTCAATAATCTTTCGCATGATTTGTTATAATATGATTCATTATGTAGAGCAAAATTTCTATAAAAAATGTTTATTTAATCCCTAAAAATACATTTGTTTTAACAAACTATTCGTTATATTGAGGTTCGTTATAAAGTTAATAAAATAATGATATAAATTTTATTTTAAAAATGTTTTATTTAAGTAATTTAAGAATCATTAAATTTTTTATATTTTTAATTTATTATTGATAAAATTTAAAATTTTTTTAACTATTCTTTGAGAACACACTTATTAGTTTCAGGTTTGCAATACATTACATTCTTTTTGTCGTCTTTACAACATATATCTTCAGAAGGAATGCAAGCCTTGTTTGGTTTAATGCATTCTATAAAATTAATTAAGAATTAACATTTTTAAATTAAATTTTATCAAATATAAAATATATAGTCATTATAATTACTATTGTAATCGGCTTTCATTTAGATTTTTTTAATTAGATAAACAAATTTTAAATCGGTTTTGACTAAAATGTTCTAGAGTGATGGTTTATTCTAAAAATAATTTATGAAAAAATTGAGAGTAAATTTAATAATATATTTCAGTTGATGTCCAAATATTGTTTCGACAAATTTATGTTGTCTTCTTTGGCACAAGAGCTATGACTTTAGGTCATAAAGTGTGAGGTCTGATGAGAGAGCGTTCATTTGATACAAAGAGATGCAATAAATTACAGCTAATTTCTGTAAATCTTTAAAAACTGTGATTCATATTCAGTATTTACTTGATTTAAGCCAACTATTAGTGGGCTAAATTTGTTGGTTTAAATCAAATTTAGCTTTAAAAAGTTAACTTTACTTAGGAAAGGAACGATTTATGCCGACAAAAAGTGTGAATAAATTGGAAATTAGTATAAATTTGTATCGTATTGTAAGCTTAAATCGAGTATATATTTTATTTGTTTATATTTATAAAATTGCTGTATCAAATGACGGCTCTCTCACAAGATCTCAAACTTTATGATTTAAAGATAGAACGCCTGTGCTATTAGGGTTGCCAGAACTACTTCTTTCGGAAAGAGAGTGCTCCATTAGGTTACATTCTCCTCCCTACTCCCTAGGGTCTCTTTAGTAGAACTAAAATTATTCCTTTAAAAACAATATAACTATTTATAAAACTCATATTTTTTAGACTTTAGTAAAAAAAGAAATAAGATATAGAAAACCAATCGATTACAAAAAATATAGAAAATTTTTTTGTAAATAAATGATTAGCTTTTTCAAATTATTTTTGTTTAAATAAAACTAAAATAATTTAATGAGTGTCTAATGAGTGGACACATATAGTGGAAAACTAATAAAAGTAAAAACCTTTTATTTCAATATTAATGAAAACTAAAGGCATTTACAACAAGTGTTGAACACAAAATATAATTAGATTTTATTACTACAGTCAAAAAGTTTGTTCCCAAATAAAATTGCGTTTATTCAAAGGCGCTAAAAGATATTTTAATTCTGTAAAAAGCATGAAAGATATCCACTTACGTTTGGTTTTGTTCCTTAATATAAATTTATATTAAGACACGTGATCTAAAAAATTTTGAAACATATGCGAAGGTCATAGGTACAGACAAAGTCATAGGTGGAATTCAAATGTGACCAAGCATAAATGATAGTAGAAGAGTCATAGTATAATATGACACCAATATCATTTAATTCGATTAAAAATTTGAAGAGTTCTGATATTTAGAATATAAAGGTTTTCCCATAGGAAAATACTTTAAAATTCTGAATCAAGCGATAAAAGAAATTTTTTTCAAAATTTGAATAGAAAGCATTATGCCAAACAAAATTGTTGCTTAACATATTTTGATTACACTAAAGTTAAATCCTACAAAACACATTAATAAAATTAAGGTTTTGGTTGAAATTGTCAGAACACATATTAAAATAAAGTTTTGAAAACTCACTTATTTTCAAAAGTATATGACAATTATCTTGTCAACAATCTTGCTGAAGGCTGAGGCTTTCGACAACTATCTAGTTGTCTTCATCAGAGCAAGGAATCAAATGAACCCTCTTTTTAGTGAAGAGCTTTTAGTCTTTTTTAGCTTTTAAGCTTCTTTAGGTCTGAGCTATTAGTGACTGTTATTTTTTAGATTATAAACAAAAGTCTAAATTACAAAACTTAATTGAAATAATTTAACCAAAGGTTTTAATTTTACTCCTTTTATCTGCTTGAATTTCACCTCAAATTATATTATCATATATTATTTAAAATAAATAAATATATACAAACAAAAAGTTTGTAATCCAAAACTTTTGTGATAAAAATTTTGATCAAAAGTCCTCTTCAATTATTCCCTTCGCTTACAATTGGCCTCTTCACTAAAAAGAGGGTTCATTTGATTCTTTGCTCTGATGAAGACAACTAGATAGTTGTCGAAAGCCTCAGCCTTCAGCAAGATTGTTGACAAAATAATTGTCATATACTTTTGAAAATAAGTGAGTTTTCAAAACTTTATTTTAACATTAATAAAATATTATAAATTTATATATTGATAAATTTTATGACATTTGAAAGCTCTAACTTTAGTTTGATCAAATTATGTCTAGCAACAAATTTGTTTGGCCTAATGCCTTCTAATCAATATTCATAAAAAAATTTGTATCACGTGATTCAGAATTTAAAAGTCTTTTTAATAGGGTACAAAACCACACGTAGGTGGATATCTTTCATGCTTTTTAAAGAAATAAAATATCTCTTAGCGTCTCTGAATAAACGAAATTTTATTTGGTAACTAACTTTTTGACTGTAGTAATAATCGATGTTAACATAACAAAAGTCAGACCAGAACTAAACAAAAGCATTGTTTTACGAGGAAAGGAAACTATGATTTGACTCATTATTAGGGTTGAATGTGTGCCACAGTTCGTGGTATATATGTGACAGACTGAGGGTTGAAAATCACTTCTCACATGAGCTTAGTTTAATTGGCTTTAGTTGAGTTAGGTTTATTTGAATTGAATTGAAGGGAATGACATCCAATCAGAGGATTGTCTCAAATTCATTTATTTACATTTTATTTGAAATTAGATGTAAATATGGTCTAAAAAGTAATCTCTGCATAGAGCAGAAATTATTTTGAAATTTTTCTGTCATAACCGTTATGGCTTATTATAAATAAAACTTACAGGATTTTAAATAACATATAAAATATAATTATTATGATCCACAGATTTTAAAATTTTTATTTTTATAATGTAATTTTGTTTTAGATAATTTTAGTGAAACCTCTTCAAAATCAGTTAATCTTTAAAAATCTTTCAAGTTTTTTAAAATATTTATTAGAAAGTTATTATGATAGATATAATTATTGTATTTAGATTTTATTTAGTTTAATTATTACTTGATGAAAAATTAATTAATAAAAATAAATTTAAAATAAAAAACAAACAATAATTTACTAACTTTTAAGATTACATTTACCCAAACCTTTCCCTTGACAAAAATATTTTTTACCATTTGGGTCATTACAGCAGATATCATAAAAAGGATTGCATAAAAAATTTGGTATCACACATCCTAAAAAAATTTTAATTAAAAAATGTAAATATTCAATACAATTTTGAATGAAAATTTGGTGTAAATCAACAATTTTTAAAGCACCAAAAATTATTTTAAATCGAGTAGTCACTATATTTTATAATATATTACTAACCTTTTGTATTGACACACTTTTTATATTTAGCATCACATTTGTATTTAAAGTCTTTTGTATCACAACATATAGATTTATCAGGATCGCAGCTTTTAGTTGGTTTTAGGCATTCTATAGATTAACATTTAATTAAAATTTGTTTATTTAAAATATTTTGATTTCTTTAGTAAATTTTTAAGAAAATTTTTAGTATTCTATGTGACATGTGCAAGAGCATTAAAACTTGATAAAATATTTTACCCTCTTTGTAAATATATACTGTAATAAACTTTTAACTAAAATGCAATGTTGTTATAATATATAAATATTAGGTATTAATTATTATTAATAATAGCATTAGTTTTGATATAAATTATTTATATTATGCAATTATATATTAATTTGTGATACTTTTTAATTAAATCTAATTATCTATTGAAAATTAAATATAATAATTTAAGTAAATTAAATAATTTTAAATTAGGGTTCTTCTACTTCTTCCATTTATGTAAAATCCTAATCAATTCCAAAAATTATCAATTGTGGATCAAATAAATCTCTAAACTGATTTCGTTGTTTGATTAAATTATGTTATATTTTCTAGTTTGAAGTGTTTCTATAATTTATAGCAAATATAATCAAATTCGACTGCTCCCTAAATGATAAACCCTACCTTAGGCCAAAACTTCTACAGAGCTAGTTCTTGTTTATAGACAGGTTTTTATTGAATTAAAATAACATGGAGAATATTTTCAGAAATTTTTTGTTCAAGGGGTAATTTTTAAATTTTGACCCTTCTTGATTATAGAAATTTTTAAAAATGTTTTAAAATCAAACTCAATGGACTTATCATTTATGGGTTTTAGAATGATAAAATTATATTTGGAAATTAGAGGAGTGATTTAATTTTGATTGCTATTATAATGTACATTCATAAACTTTCCTCTATAATGAATAACATTTAGATACAATTCAATATGAATTAATGTAACCATTTGTCTTTTATAATGAACATTCTCCTAATAGGAACGGATTTTTCAAACAAAACATTTTCACTATAGTAGTATTCAAGGATAATAGAAATTATTATAAAAAAATTTTCAATTTTAAAAACGATACTTAGTGTTTAAATTTGATACTTAAATAATATAGAAGTTAAAATAATCTGATGGAACATTAAAATTTATAAAACTTTCTATGGAGTGGTCGTTAAAAATTTAAAATATATATAGTTTTTAAAATATATCTCTTATTTAAGGATTGAAGATATAAGTGTATAATGTCTTTAAACAGAGCATCAATTTCTGAATTTACAAGGTTGGAAAAATAAATGAAATCATTTTTTAAAATTTATTATACAAATATAAAAATAAAATTAATTTAATAAATATAAAATAAAATTTTATTTATCTTTTATATTAAGTACAATAACCAATTTTAAATACTTATCAAGAGCAACAAAACAACTGATAATTCCAGAAGATTATTTCTTAACACTATTAACACTTAAGCAATTGCAATTTTCATATAATTTAGAAAAAATTTTATTTGTCAATTAAAATTATTTTCAAATTAATTAATTTAATTAATTAGTTGGATTTATATCTGTTTGCATTATAAATTGTTAAAAAATTTTCTTATTTAATTTTCCAACCTTACAAATACGGAAATTCAAACATCTGTCTATAAATCAAATTAAAAAATTCATATTATTTTCTTTACAAAGAGTTTTAACCCTTTCAAACAATATATTGGATAAAGAGAGAAAGGTTTTATATTTAAAATTTGTAAATTCACAGGAATTTTAAAGTCACAAGTGTAGTAAATTCTATAAATTCGACAATAGTACTTTGATTAAATCGGTGTGTTCATAAGGCTGGACACTAACTTTCTTGAAAACCAAACCTTTGTAATTAAAGTCAAAGACAATGAAGTTCATTTCTAACTTTTTTAATTTCTTCTAAAAGATTAACTTATGTAAATAACTAAGTTACCTTAAATCTTTTATTAATATCAAAAATTTATTTTGAAAATAAAATTTTATTCAATGTATTATTAGATAATCAATGGGATTTAAAATATATTTTCTCTAGATGTAAATACTTTTTGTTTGTGATATAAAAATATGTTATTTAATTAATATGAATTTAGCAAATTTGCCTTAAAAACTCAAATAACCTTCATTAAATATGCTTTCAAAGTTAATGCCACACATATCGCACGACTCACAACTTCAGCATCTATCAATATAAATGGTTATGTTTATTAAGATAAAAATATTTAAACTTTTTTTTACTAAAATTATAAGATGGGGTTGTTTTTAGGACATCAATTGTTATTAACAATATAATTTTAAAAATTAAATGGTTTAAATTAATCGAATAGATCTGTATTGCAACTTTCAATTGATTAAATATTTAGAAATAATATTAAATTTACTTAAAAATAAATCATTATAATAAATGTATGCAAATTTAATGATAGACTTGGCTTCAAACCTGTAATAAGATTGCTGTCATTTAAATAAAGTCCAAATTCTTTAAAATCCTCTTTTTTCTCGATGCACACCCCTTTAAAATTACTATGACCTAGATCGAAACAAAATGCATATCCACAACATGCTTTAGTCCAAAAGATGTTGCAAGGCTTTCCTTTATTTATGCAAGCTTAATATATAAAAAACATAATTATATCTCCATTTAAAATTTTATTCTAACATTTTGGTATTTCATCTGTAGTACATAGACCATAGTTATCTTTGTAAAACTGGCAATAAGCACCTTTACAACACCCACCATATTTTGTTATTTTTTCACGTACATCACATTTTGTTGTTTTCTCCAAATTACATTTTCCTATATAATTAGAAAGAATTTAATTTAATTTATAATTTTTTATGTTAATTATATAATTTTGGCAAAATATTATTAATTTAAAAATTTTAAGTAATAATTTTATTAACAAAAATTCAGGTATTACTAAGAGAAATTTTAAATTTTTAAACATAATTCAATTTTAAATTGAGTTCTTGGTTTAAGCAAATTTCATTATTAATAGGTTTAATTTTATCTTGTGTATAAATTTATTTGATGTGTGCTTAAAATTAATTTTTAATTTATTACAGGTTTGTAAAATTTGAATCTATTTTTAATATCTTGGTGTAATATATAAAGTTTATAAAATATAATATTTTGTTTACAGATATACAAGAGTCTATACAGTTTTATGGTAAATAAAAAATATGTATTTTTAAACTTTTTAAGACTAATATTTGTTTTTAAAAATTTTAAATATTTTTTAATCAATCGAAGTGTATCTGTATTTTTGTTTCAAATTAATCTAAGTGTTTTGAAATAAAATTATATATTATATCTTAGTTATACTTGATTAAAAATTTTATAAATTAGAAAATAAATATTTTTAAATTCATATTTAATAAATTTATAATAAATTTTACCTTCCTTCCTGGCTTCTTTTAAATAATTATAATGATAATAATCAGTTTTACATTGACCTCCTCTACCGTTATTAGCACAAGATAACCCAGCACAACAATCTCTACTTTTAGCATCACAATATCCACTTAATGGAATGCAATCTATATGTTATAAATTTTAAAAATGAAAGAAAATTTTTAAATCAAAGTTTTAATTAAAATCCTAGTATTAATCTAGTTAAATACAAATTAGGAAAGCAGAAATATTAGGTAATTTTTATAAATATAAATTTAAAACTAAACATTTTTAAATCATATTTTTGCAATATATAGATACATTTAATATTATATTTAAATTAATAAAATTGAAATAAATTCCAATATCATATTTTATAAATTTCAAAAATTATAAAAAAAATATTAAAAATTAAAAAATATTTATTTCAGATTTAATAAAATTATTTTAAATTAAATTCATTTTATAGAAAAAATACTGTTTTCATGGAAATTTTATTATCTTATTAATTGAACAAATTTATTTTTCCTACCTTCTTTATGAATTCCACATATTTGCGATTTTTCATCTCTATGAAGCCCTATGCAACACCTACTATCATCTCCGGTATACTCATTTAATCCCCAACAAGCTTAAATTTTAAAAATTTACAAAATATTTAAATTTTAATTTTTTTTAAAAATCATAATTATAATATAAGTCATATTTTTGAATCATTTACGGCTTTGTTGTATACAATTCCCTTTTGGACCACGCCCTTTAGGCTTGCAAGCAGTTTTATATGTTCCATAATCTTTGCCTTCCGAATAGCATGTTTCCTTTTGAAGTCTATTAGCATAACATTTATCACCAGGCTTAATAAGTACTGAATTAAAAATATTATTTTAATAAACTAATTTAAAAGATAATTTTAGTAATTTTTTAATATTTCTTTTATATTAAACAGCGCTATTGTTTTGGTTGTAAATTTATATAAGTTTTAATATCGCAATCAATGTTTTAATATTAAATTCTAAATGATGACCTGCTTAAAACATTTTTTTAACATTTAGTGCTATGAATCAAATGATTTACACACAAAGCAGTGTTAAAACATAAGTTGAAAAAAATATTAGCATGTAGGAATAGTGACTCTGACGCTTTAAGCGAGCATATACTATCTAACCTTTCTATATCCTGATAAATAATGCTTCAAACTAGATAAATTTCATTCATATATAATTTTATTAAAAAAATTATATAGGGTTGGGCACCTAAGACCCATCCATTTTTGATGACCTATATTTCCTAAAATATTTGACTTGTTACCATGGTGCTTGTATATTATTGTTAGACTAATGTTATTATATTTTTCACTACATTTACGTAGTAAAGTGTAGTATATGTAATCGTTTTGCACCCACCCACCCACCCGCCCACCCACTCTACCAGCCAACT
>JAQFZM010002274.1:0-14229 GCA_034695785.1 Galumna obvia | reverse complement strand
TATGAGTGTACCTTATAAGATATGTTCTTGGTTAAATAAATTATTAATCGAAATAAAATATTGATTCAAATAAAATAAATTTCTTTTAGAAAAGTAAAGGAATTATAAATAAAATATAATGAGTTCTGACAAACAATAAAATAGTTCTAAAATCAATGAATGAATTCATTATATTTTATATAAAATTAGAAATAAATCCAAAATCGATAAATAAAATCAATTAAATTTCAGTAAAAGAACAAACCTTTCATTTTTGTAAATATGAAACTTCATTATTGAAACTATTTTTTTTAGTGTTACCTAAAATGTTAATGGTTTTTACCATGTTCAAAATCAAACTATTGTACTTCTCAACAGAATTAGTTTGTGAACACCTATTGATCCAAATTAAAAGAATTATTGAATGACTGAAAATATACAAAAACTGAAAACATTCTCTTCAATTGATTTAAAAGTATAAAACTTTAATTCAAATGAAACTGACCTCAAATGAGTTTCTTTTAAATTTAGCCCAATATGGATAACCATTAGAGGTTAACCAAAGGGTAACCAATTTGGTCAATCAAGTAAAACATTTAAGAATGTGATCACAATTTTTCTTAAATGTCGGTGTTTAAAATTTCCATATTATGATGTAAGTTACCTTGACACTTATTTAAAATAAGTTATTTTTTTATGTCAATAATTTGACCCAAAATTTTGGACATCAAAAGTTGAGAAGTGGGAGAAGTGGTGACTACCGATAAATAAATGACTTATATTTTATTTTAATTAAAATTTTATACATTTATTTACATATAATACAAGAGATTGTCATCAAATTGTCATCAAATGGTCGGGAATTTGTAAAAACATTCAACAATTTAACCATAAATTCAATCTTTTGAGGCACTGATTAAAACTAATTTTGTTTAATATCACAAATAATAGATTTAATAATTAATGTCTTTTCAATGAATGGTTTAATTAAGAAAATTAAAGGGAAATGAGTTTTGTTTCAATTCTTAATTTAAAGATTTGTTTGTTTGAGAATAAGCTCAGAATCAGTTTGTTGTCTGTCTGTCAGTCATTTATATTAATTTAGAGTTGAAGTAAACACTGAATTAATTAAAATTATCCGAAAACAGTTTGACCTGATTTTAATCAGTGTTTAATTAAATGAATCAAAAGATTAAAATTAAATCAATTCTGAAATTGTGGTCAATTTAGAGCTCAAATTTATATTTGTTTCTGAATATATCTTTTTTTAAATTTAATAAAATTTATAAACAGTTTATACAATATTTTCAGTTAAAAATTGACCAAATTTTTAGTAAATAATTTCAATATAATATAATCAAATATAAGTGTATATGTATACTAGGTTAAAAAACAAAGTGAATTCCATTAATATTTTTAAAATTGAAAAATAATTTAAAGAAATGTTTAAAATAATTGACGACTGAATTATCCTCAAATAAACTCATAAAACAGACCTTTGTTTGACCTTTAATTTTGGAATCATTTTTAAATATATAGGAAAACATTGAATAATATTTAATTAAATTAATTTTATTGCTTAATCGGATCAATATCTTGAATATAATAGAATTTAATCAAGGTAAAAAAGAAAAAATTAAATATCAATGAAATGTTTGCATAACTTATAAAAACTTTTTATGGATTTAAGAAGAAATGGATTTTATATAACATTTGTTTGAATTTAATTAAAATATTCGTTTAATATATAATTTATAATTTTTTGTGGAATTTCTATTAATTCAAATGATTTTTCATTAATTATTATAAATTGAAAATTTTTAAAATCATTTATCAATTATTAATAGCAATAATTAATAGTAATATAATTATATAATTTTATATAAGATTTTGTTTTAAAAACTTCTTTATATAATAATTTGTTGCAAATCTTCGCCGAAAACATAGAGAGGACTAATCGAAATACCCTGAAATGAAAGCGATTGGCTTCCCTCGATAATTGAACCCTTGTTCGTTCAATTAGAAGTAATAGCCAGTGTTGCTAAATGTCAACCCCTGTTCTGTTCTAATGGAACGCTTTCGAAAAGGCCTTCCCATGGGTTTCGGCGACTGTTTGTGAAGAGATAAAACTTAACTGACAAATGAATCAATGATTGCGAGTCAATGGTCTAAATGTTCAGTGATTAGAGTTTGGAAGTGAGGTCCTGATCGTCGTCAGTGTTGTCGACGTCCTGTTCTGCGATCTCATTCTCGAGCATAGCTCGCATTTCGTCGGTTTCGGTGTTAGAGTTATCCGACACTTGTTTTGATAGTCTATCAGTTTTTCTATTACTAATTGTGTTTATAGTTCTTATGGGCACTGATGTTGGAATGGTTCGAGTGACAGCTCGATGACCACTCTTGTCGGCACTGCGGAACTCTTTGCTATCTCTTTTGGTCGTTTCAGTCTTGCTTTTGGAGGTAATGGTCTCCTCATGCAGTCTATTCTCTTCGTTTTCATCAAAGAAATCATTGTTTTTGTTTGAGATCACAGACACTGGTTTTGTCGGTTTATCTGATGTGACACTACTATTGCTAATATCCTCTGACTTTAAGTTAAAGGCCGACAGTTTTTTAACGATATCAGAGATGTGTTCATCAATTTTGGTCACTTTATTGCTTAGTTTTTGAATTTCTAACTTTAAGTCTATTCTCATGTCTATAAGGGATGCGATTATCTGTTGATAATCCGCAGAATTAATACTCTTTGGCTGAACCATAACTTTGGTCGCATCACTACCTTTTGTGGACTCGCCTTCGACTGATATTTGAGGCACTCGTTTTAAGTCACTTTCTTGTGGTTCATTCGACTCCTCAATAGTCTCTGGTCGAGCACTACCACCAGTGGGCACTCGCGGCCATTTATTGCCCTGAGTTGGGGGCCTAATGTCTTTAACGACATGAATGTGTTCAGATTTCTTACAAACTAATTCTGTTCGTCGAATGGCGGCTAAGTTTTGATCGTCTCTGTCGGAGGTCTGTTTGTCCATCACTTCATTGTCTAACAGATCACTCCTGTATTCCCTGTGTTTGGGAATATCAATAGTCTGTTGTTGTGTATTATTATGTGTGGCGTTTGCCAGAGCCGAAGCCCATTTCGAGCCTCTGCTGCCACCAGTGCTGGCCCTCGACTCTGGTAATGAGGCTATCGGTGGACGCGGTTTATCTGTTTCGTGCGTTTGCAAAGTTTGAGGTAATTCTCCTTTTTCTATGTCTTGAAGTGCCGACCCGTGAGTAACACTAGAGCCGGGCCGGCTTTGAGGCACTCCACTATCAGAGGGTTTACGGAATTTTGAGAAAATTTTCCTAACTAAATGATCCTGAGCTATATCAGGCACCGGGTCATTCTTACGTCGCTCAGCCAACTCTTGTTCGCGTTTAACGTCCGCCACTTTTCTAAATATTAACTAAAATAACAAAAAATAATAAAAATTTTATGAATTTAATCGCATTTAAATGAAATGAAATGAATGTTCGCTAATAACTGATTATATAATACAAAGAATCTATAATTCAATAATAAATAAAAAATAATTTATAAATTTATTTGTTTTTGTCATTAATTATAATAATTTTATTGTTTCCACTGTTTTTATAGGAACTCAGGAGTAATAAAAAGACATAAAAGACACGCGAAAACGCAAAAAATATAATTGAAATGCATTTGATAAGTAAATAGTAGTGAGCCTGTGCTCAGGTCTTACCCTATGTCTAAGATTATAAGTTAGAACCAGATTTCTGGCAAAAGAGTTGGCGAAAGCCTGATAAAAGTTGAGCACTTCTATTAGTTTGTCTCTTTTAATTGCGTGAAGATCGCAATATGTGAGCGCCCGAACATTGGCACACGACTGACCAATGGTCGGCTCTTTCCAAAAGGCATCTCCGAAAACATCGCCCTTTCCTAAGATGGCCACCACTTCGTCCTTTTCATAAGAAATAAAACGATTGAAACGTTAGAGAAAAATAAGAGAAACAAATGATATGTTTTTCGAATGACATTAAGTGAAGGAAATATAGACTCAAATAAAGAGAAATACATTAATTTGTAGATAAAGTCTTTGCAATTGACTCACGTCTTGAATGACTTCCAGAGAACCCGAAATTACAAAACAGAGAGAATCGATAGACTCTCCGACGTGATAGAGCAGATCGCCCGGTGCGCTATGGTCCATACTGAAATACATTGCCATTGCTCTGAGACAGCCATCACTGGCCAGTCTGAAGGCCGGGTGTTCGTTGAATACTTTACGATTGAGGTGTACACATATGTCAGCCGTCATGTCTTTCGGACAATAACTGAGCACTTTTTTCGTGTCAATCCCTTTACTCATAGCCCACGTCGAGACCACGTAATCCATGACACGTTCGCTCAACGCTTTTGGCAATTCGTGTAATTTCATGAATTCTCTGACATTGTTTAACATATCGTGATATTTGGCCGTTGCGCTCGTCATTTGCTGGATTATTGTTGTCACGTGACCGAAGATTGTCGCGTATAACAGCGCTTATATCACACAAAACAAACGGACAGTCATTAGTGTCGGGACATTCAAAATTCAATCGATTGTAACGATTGAAAATTAGGGACAACTAATTAGTTATAGGATAGAGAGGATGGGCTCAAATAGTGTCAATATTCACCTCCAATGACCATCATACAAATTGTGAACACCTCAACACAATTAATAAAACCATTAGATTTTCAAATAAATATCATATTTATTGTCTAACCTTTTCGTTATCTGTTTCGGGCGCGACGTTTCCGAAGCCGACACTTGTCATACACGTCATCGTAAAGTAGAGCGAAGTTATATACATAGTCTTCCTTTCGGGCCCGCCTTCCAATTCAATCTTGTCTGAGTAATTGTTAGGACGGAAATGGAAGGGGAGCTAATTAACAACAAATGGCGTCATTCAATGAACAAATCAATTCAATGTAAAAGACCTGGGTGACATTTCCAAGTTTCCACAACCAACTATAAGTAAGGTAATTTTCCGAATCACTGCGCCCTATGCTATACCAGATGCAGGCCAACCAGTGGGCCACAAGCATATAGAAACAGAGCAAAAGGATGAGCATTGCAGCCCCTGTTTTCATAACATCAAATCATTCTCTTTTAGTTTACTTTAAACTCAATTTTCAAAAATGAAATATTTTTTTTAAATATTAATATATTTTTTTTTGTTTAACAAATAAACTATAATAATATTAGAGCTAATAATCCGATAGTAATCTAAAGTAATGTTTGCGTTCATATAAATATTAAATGATTTTTTCCTGAATTTTATTGCAATTTTGAATCCAATGTCAATATATTTGGAATGAAATTTTGATATTCAAAGGTTATTCAAAGTGAAAGAAATTCAATTTATTGAGCAAATTCTTGGCTTCAAATGATTGCTTACCGTATTCTAGATATCGATCAAGTTTTCTAACCACTCTTCCCAGTCTGAGAAGACGCACAACCTTTAAAGCACTGAATAGGCTACCAATTCCTTGCTGTGTAACACAAAAATCAAATTTTGTTAGTAATCAAAGTCTATAAAGAATTGTATGGTTTCAATGGTTAACAACACATTTAAGACATTCACTCAAAATCATTGTTTATTTAAAAGACAACTCTTTTATCAATAATTAATTTTAAAACACTTTAATGTAATTTCAAACAAATATTCAAATATTTTATAAATTTTACTAAAAGAAAACTTTATCTGACTTTTGGGACTATTCCAGAGTCTGAGACAACAATTTTGATAAAATTCTTTAAAATTATATCAGTTTTATTGAAAAATCATAAAAAGTGAGAATTTTGATGAAATAAAAGTATTGGTGATTCTTAATTTTGAGCAAGATCAAAATAAGAAATTAATGGACTCACATCTTCTGTGTGGTCGAAGGCATTGAAGATATCATAGGGTAGGCACGACAACAAATCAATTATGAACCAACTCCTCAAGTAATTCATTCTAATTATCTTCGGATCTGATACTACTTCCCCTCCCGGACCGACAAATGTTGTGTGAAAGTTGAGCACAATATCGATAGCGAATATCACATCTACTATACTGTTGACACAAATTGGATAAAAGAGTTATTTCTTATGTTTTCCAATATTTCCACTGTTTAGCCATTCTTTTAACTTCTTTAAAATGAACTTGTTCAATTATAAATTTTACTCTATAAGTCTATTACTAAGATCTAGTTTGGTGTAAAGATTACCTTTTAAAGAATGAATGAAAGAAAGAGAAGGGGAGAGAGGGAGGGAGGGAGAGAGGGAGGGAGGGGGAGAGAGAGAGAACTAATAGTCTGTATTTTATTGTTCAGTGTTTTATCATTTGTTGTTAATAACAATAATTCTTAATATGAGAGCAGAAAATGATAGATAAGGCTCTGAATGGTTGTCATAATGTTTTAGATGACTACCTGTCGAGCACCAGAAGAGTGACGTCTTCAGATGTTTTATTCTTGAACGCAACATTGTATGGAACCATTATGGCAGTGTAAAACGTTAAGCATAGAATAACCCAATCCCTGTCAAAATATTTCAGATCAAAAACCAATTCTTTTTCCGATTAATTCATTAATTTTCACAAAAGGATTAAACAAAAGAGAAATGAAAATTAATTGTCATTTCAATGGAATATATAATAGCCAGGGATCTCATACCAGATAGCTTTGAAGGCGCAATAGTGGAGAAGAATATGTGGCGGTGTCTTGGGTGCCTCCTGACGATATTGAGGCAAAACATCTGCATTCAGACTCATTAACTGTAACGATATATCAGATCAGAGTCAGACTTCACCGCTTGTGGTAGTATTAAGAACAGTATTAACAGTACGGACACCAAAACCCATACCGTATTTCATCGTTTGACTCTTAATTTATCCCTCTCTTAATTAATAATGAAATGATTGGCTTCTATTCATCAATCAAGAATATTAGCTTGCAACTTCTAATTCTATCAACTCATTCATTGATTATTAAAACTTATGATATATTAGATAAGAAATGGACCTTAAATATGTGCTGTTCTTAAATAGTGGCAAAGAGGGTACTTCTTAGAGTACAAAAGTTGTTCACTTCGATCACAAATACAAGAATGAGTTGAGCCATAAAACTAAAGCAAATTAAGCGCAAAGATATCTAAACTAGAGGTTAGTTTTGGCCCTTAAGTCGCTATACTTTGTCTCTAATTAATTATATTTATATCTCAAGTCTTTCTCTATATTTTCAAAAAGTTACAATACTTTTGTATAAAAATCCCTTTTAGACTAATATTATACTAATTGTGTTAAGCAATCAAATATGTCTTCATTTGTTTCATTTTGGCCGACATTCATCTCTACATGTAGTACAGGGCGTTTTTCTTATATGGCCAAGATCAACTTGATAAATAGACTTTCATATTAACTCTTTTAGTAATGGAATCGAGTGAACAAAACCACAATAAATAAATAAAATTTATAAACAAATCGATTAACAATTAAAAAATACTGATGACAACTGAGGAATTGAAAAATATCTTGTTCATTTTAACAAATACTTGAGATATTACTTTATATTCAATTGAAAAAAAAAACGATACAAAAAATACAAAAAAAAACTAAAAAACGAAATTAATTACATTCTTAGAGTTTAGAGTCGTCTAAATGGGATCCCTTTCTTATAAACATATAATCTGTCTCTTAATTCAATTTAATTGAAACTTTTAATTAGATTTTGTCACTTAACTCAAACAAATGCCCGAATAAATTGTCGATTTGGCCGATTCCCCCCCTTTCCACCCATTCCCTGTCTGTCTGTCTTAGTTTGTGACTATTTCTCTTCATAAATGAAATCCAATAAAACAATAGTAATAAAAATCGTTACTATAATAAAGAAAATAATGTTCGGATACCAGTGTTGACCAGAATAACAATAAAGTTGTGGCAAAATCTCTTGGGTATCATTCATATAATTTTAAAGGTCAGTCGCTGTTTATATTTACTTATTTGTTACAAGTTTATATAATACTCAATAATTAACTCTTTAATATTTTTGTGGTTATTATCGAATAAAAAATGTTTAATTAAACATAAAATGAATTCTTTTCAAAGTTTAAGTCTTTTATTATTAAAAGTGATTTAATAATAGAAAAAAGAGAATTGTGTTTGTATTGTAAAAGTGTTTGCGGTTATTCTGTGCAATTGGCCATCTCTGAACTATCTATATATGAGTAAATCCCTGAACGCAATATTGATTCGTTAAGTGTTAGACATTAAGATTGTTTTCTTGTATTATTTTCATCAGAAATTCGTTCACTTCTGGAGACAAGACTTAAACCGTTTTCTATTTTGACAGACTTTAGAGACAAATGTTTTTTGGGCTCTGATTTAGATTTAAAGATTGATAAAAGCATTTTAGGGTTTAATGAATTTCTCCATTTCTTTCACAAAAAGAAAGACTTAGAGTTGATTAGAGTTCAAAACAAAACAAAAGTGGATTTCCTTGAAAAGACTTACGTGTCCAAGACTTGACTGCTTTGTTGCCTCCGATTTTATTATTGGAAGGTGTGATGAGAACTGTTGCGCTAACACAGACCTGCTTCTGGTCACAGATCGGGCCAATCGTGCAAATTTGCTCAGACCTTTGGCCGCGTCCTCTTCTATGGGTTGTTTTAGTGCAGTTATATCGCGAAATGTGAGCAAAAAGAGGACTACGATATCCTTTTCGTTTTTTATGGGAGCGATGTGTAACAAAAGCCATAATGGAGTCCCTAAACAACAAATTATTTTTAATCATTTAATTCATTCAATTATTTACTATTTATTCATAAAATATATGAACACCAAATATGACAACAGAAATGCGGTTCACATTTATGGCACAAAAATTAATAAATAACAGAATAATTGTTCCTTTGATAACATCATATCATTAATAAGTTCTAAATTTTCTAAAAAATCTTATTTTAAATTTATTACATTATTAAGTTGTGATTTGATCTAAAAATCTATCTAGTACATATATTAACACAAAAATTATATGAGAAATTAAAGACGAAGTGTTTTTGAAGAGTAGTTTCATATAAAATGAATGCATGTCTCAGTTATTTGAAGAATTGGTTCTATAATTATCGCGTTTTAGTGCACTTGAGTTCAGTTTAATTTATAAAATGAAACAAAATGTGAAAATCGATTGAAAACTGTTTTACTTATTTCGTGTAATAATAAGTTCGGGTCAATACAGGCATAGATACCATATAAGAGTTTAGATAAAAGAATATAAGAGTTAAGTCTCAACTCGATTGTACGGAATATGTGAACCCCACCCAAACCAACCCAAAGCATTTGGCAAACAATCATATGGTTAGACCCTTTTGACCGAATCCACTTCAAACCACAATAACCGCTAACACTAACACTACAATCATAACATTGTCCGACATATAATGTCCTAAGAATTAGAGGAATATTCCAGAGATTATTCTTCTCCTCATAACTCATGAACACAATTTACAATTTATATATCTTTACAAATAAATTTCACTCATTATTCTGTGCTATACTCTTATGGTTTGAAATTCTTTTCATAAATTTCAATGAAAAAGTAATGACTTTTATTTTATTAATATTTTTAGTAAACTTTTCGAATAAACTTTTAAATAATAAGATTTAAATGCTTTCATATAAAGTGATTTTTGTAGTAATACTTCAAAAGATCAGTTGAATCTGTTCTGTAATCCTACAAATTTATGAATTTATGGTAACCCTTCACATTTTTTATGGCAAAACAATATGGAATTAAGAATTTATTCAATTGTCAATAGATTTCATTTGATTTAAAAAATGAAAAGAATATTCGGTTTATATGCAAATCAAAGTCAATCCAATTGTGAGTTGAGTCGGCAATTGTTTACTGACAAAAGAGCACTAATTCTGTTATAAGAAAATGAGTCATTCAATTGAATGACTAACAATAGATTAAATACAGGGCTGTATGTTATGTTCTCTACAAAGAATTGGTATTCTCTCTACAATTGTATGGAGAGCTTCGAGTATTAAACTGTATTTTCGATTCGATTTTTATTATGTGTTAAGACATAAGTTGAGGAATGGCTCAAATTTAGCCATAAAGGGCTCAATAAAAACATCGCAAGAATTTTCGTTTGAGTTTTTCTCGAAGTAAAACGTATTTCACATAAAATATAAATCTTTGAAATTAATGAAAACATTCTTTGATTACAATAAATTAAATTCTTATTAACAGATAATTTCAAAGACATTCCTCCGATTCATAAATTTGACGAACAATAAACTAATAGTAATATTATCTCAATTATATATTAACTTATAAAAATAAATTTAAATGGTGATAATGGACTGCAAAATCATTTAATTAGGTTATTAGTTCATTAAATTTATCGTTTTTCGATTTTGCTTTTTTATATGACCAAGATAGAGTGAAAATGTTAACATAAATTGAGCAAGTAAAACCAATTATTATTAAAAAGAAAAAAGATATAATGAATATAACGAATATTTGGCAGAATATTCACATTTGAAGCTTTTAAATACCAGATAATATAAATTTGGTTAATTTAAAATTCATTTTTCAGAAAAGCTTTTAATAATAAATATATTAATAGTCGAATGAATTTTGAGGTCAAAAAAGAGTTTTCATTGAAATGAAATGTAATGAAATGCTTTTCTATTATTAGAAAGTATGCCAAGAATATGTTGATCAATATCACCATGATCAATTTGGAAAATGAGATAATCTGAACTCATTTAGCTCTGAATTATATCTTATCTTAAATCCAATTTATAAGCCATTAAAGAGAGACAACTTTTGGCTCAAATTTTCGGTTCTCTTTTGAAACACTTATAAATAATTTACTAAAAGTAAGAATATTTTTTCTGGAAATGATATCAATTCAACTTTATTTAATCAAGTTGATCAAGCTAAATTAAATTAGCGATAGATTCGAGCTAACGATTAGTGCTTGTCATTAATATCAGGAACAATTAGGTATCACAAAATGAGAACCGATGGCCAATCGATTAACAGTTCATTAATATTCAGCGAATGATCAGAAAATGAATTTTTTGACCTAAATTTGTATTTTTATGTTCTAATTCACAAATGATAATCAAGGTTATTTTCATGATAATTAATAGAACGGATTAATTCCTATTTTGCAGACTTTCAGACAAAACCCAAACATAAAAATTTAAGAATAATTAAATCAATAATCAAATACAGACACCAATTAATTGACTTCTAATGAATACAATTTACTCCTTTACTACAATTGTACTAGAACTTTTTTCTTCATTTAAATTCATTCATAATTTGCAAATTAACTATTTATAACTTAATTTCCTAGAATCTAATATAACTTTTGTTTATGAAAAATATTTTTGTGAAATAATTTCATAAAATTGTAGAATAAAATTGGAATTCGAGGATATTTTTAATTAAAAAAATACGACCGGAAATCATAAAACACATTAATGGCCAAATTATTTTTCATGTAATCTAGGTCAGATTTTTAAAGTAAAATTGGCGAGATGAACACAACATTTTAATAATTACTATATTTTTTAACAGTTTTTGTAATTTAATTTCAAAAGTAATAAAAATTATTTCAGTTTTTGTAAAATATTTTCATTTTTAAATAAAATAATAATTTGACCTAAACTTTGAATAAAAATGGGGAAAATGTTCACAACTCTAATTTGAATTTTGAGATATTGTTATTAGAATATCTTTGAATAAATTCCTATTATGTCAAAATAAGATTGGTCATTTCATTAATTCTCCAAAATTCCACAAAACCATTACTGAACTCTTCCTATACTATATATTCGGGTGAAAGTAATGTTTTGAAATCAATTATTCGTAAACTACTCTAAACTACTCTATTATAAAATGTTTACTTAAAAATAGTTGAAATCATTGGGAAATCAAAAAGAGTCAACACTTTTCTGGTTAACTCTGATAACAATATTTACAAAAAGAGTGCATCAAAACTAAAATAAGGAATTCATTTATTTTTCAGTCATAAGCCTCTAATCCTTTGAAAATATCATTTCTTTTTTAAAACTATTCCTGATTTTAGTGTCATATTCTTGAGAAGTGTGAGTGTGAGTTAGCACATCTCAATTTTAAGTATTTACTTTTATTTTAAAATCTATTGCAAAATAGCATCAAATTTTAATGAATGGATTATATAAGAATCATCATGCAAAGTTTATTCAAATAATTCCACTGAATAAAAATTATATTAATCCAACAAAAGAAATCAATGAATTAAATTTAGCTTGTTATTTTTAATTAAATTCAAACGATAATTAATTCAATAGAATTAGTTTATCCCAATGTTAAATTTAAGCTAGATAGGTTTTAAATAAATAAATATTCTGTTTAAATAAATGAAACAAGGCTAACTTTGAAATTCTAGTGTTTCCCAAATCAGTTTTAAAAGTTTTATGTTATAAAACGTTTTCATTTTGATATCATATTTAACTTTTTTTTGTTGAGAAAATGTAACCCAAATATGGAATTTTTGTAGAGTGACCACCATTTTGGCCTGTAATCAAGTAATAAGCAAGATCAAATCTAGTACTTATCAAGTACATAAATTATTTAGAGCTAAATAGAGGTAAAATCAAAGGTTATCAAGATCATTTAAGAGTCACTTTAAACCTTACTTCAAATCTTAACTCAACTCAAATCCAACCTCAAACCCAACTCAAACCTAACCTCAAACCCAACTCTAAATAGTGTACACACCTTAAAATTCAAGTAATCTACTTGAATTAAGAAAATTTTGCTTGTTAAATTTAATCAAAGTCTATAGAAATACTTGATCATAAAAATTCTTTAAATATTTCTAATTTTCCTAATACAGTCATTTCTCGATTTAGGCTGACAGTATTTAAGCCAAATTCGATTTAGGCTAAAAAATATTGAAGCACCAAAAATTAGCCTAAATCGAGAAATGACTGTATTCACTTGATTTGACCTTAACATTATACTATATCTACTTGATTCTAGAAACCTGGCTACTTACGACATAAAATAATTTAAAAATTACTTATAATTTGCACTCATTTGACCACAATATTGGCTGCACATCGGGTTTATGGAGATATTGCACACATTTTTGATTCAACTTATTTGTGCGAAATTTTAAGAAATTATTGTCTTATTTTATATTTATGTTAACCATTTTCTTTTATATTTTAAAAATAACATTTCACAGATACCCAAATAAATACTAAGAAAGTGAGTATAAACTCTATATCTCTCTATTTATTAATTAAAATTTAAAGTATTTCATATACATATTGGGTTATCTAATAAGTTTCCGATATTTTTGTGTGATCAAAGTTTGGGTAATTTTTATGACACTTAATATTTTACTTATAACTAATGTTAATATATATTTTAATACATCATTAAATACTCTTCAATTTGCGTTAATTAATTATTTATTTTAATTTTTAATTTGATTTAAAATAGAGGAAAAGTGATAAGACTTAAATCATAAAATTTTACAGTTTTTTATTTGAATCAAATTAAAAATAATATGAGACATTCCAAAAACTAAAGGACACATATTTCTGATAGCCTAATGTATATTCTGTTGAAAAATATTTTTTACAAATTTCAATTATGGATAATAGTTTTGATAATAACCAAAACCTGGAAGACCAACTAATTTAATTTATCATAATTTATTTACCCACGATGACTTTAAAATTAAAATAACCCTTACCGAATTTGTTAATATAGTATTGTCTTTTTATTTACTAAATTTTAGTGAGATATGATTAATATGTCAAAAAATTACCAAATTGACATTCAAATAATGCAGAATCTTTGTTAAAATTTATAAAATATTTTCCAAGCTAGAGTACTCAATCTAAAATTTCCAAATATATTTTCCTACTCTACTTCCACTAGGCTATCCGAAATATGCTTTATTTAATTTTTGTACAACTTCATTCTCTTTTAAATTTAATTCAAATAATATAGTAAAAATTTTCATGATTTGTGTCTTATCACTTTTTCTAAATTTTAAATAAAATTAGTAAATGAAATAAAAAACCAATTAGCGCTAATTGAAGAGTTATTACTGATGTATAAAAATATATACTAATATTAGTTATAAGTTAAATATTAATAGTCTAAAATATTACAAAAACTTTGATCATACAAAA
>JAQFZM010002273.1:0-14229 GCA_034695785.1 Galumna obvia | reverse complement strand
CTTGTTATAACGAATCCTCGTTATAACGAACAAAAAATTGGTCCCGACCCGTTCGTTATAAAGAGGTCACACTGTATATGATGCAATAAAAATATTATATTAAAATTAAATATTATTATTATATAAAAAATTATAAAACCCTTATTTTGAGCCAAACCTAATTTTAAAAATAATAAAATTATTTCAATAATAATAATAATTTTACCAAATTTTTTTTTCTATTAAAATGTTTTATTTTATGGAATGAACTGAAATTATGCAAGGTGTATAAAAATTATACTAGTTCAGTTGTAATATATAACCAGGAATAGGCAAAATATTATGTGAATCAAGATTAAAAGCTTATAAAAAGAACTTGTTATTTATTACAAACAATGATTCATAAATTTATTAAATTTGTATTGAAATTTATTTTGTGTATCAATTTTTAAGCAAATATTAGTCATTGAAAAAGTTTTTTTTAAAATCATAATAACTATTTCAAATTAATCAGGGTTATTTGATTTTAATATGAAAAAGCTCACAAATGGTCAAAATAATGTAAACGTATTTGTTTTCATTTTAATGAAAATTTTAATAAAACTTCATAAAGATTTAGAATCTAGAATCTAGATTCTAGATAATATTTTGTCTATTCCTATATATAACTTACTGTTTGAGGATTCATCGTTTATATAAAAATTATATTTTTAATTAAAATTTTTGAGATTAATCTTGGTCAGCTTTCTTTAATAGTTTTATGAAGAAACACTAAAAATTCTATTTAATAGAATTTATTTTTATATAAAAATTTTGAATTCATATATCATATAATTTTAGATTTGTTCCTAGCAATAATTTTGAAGAATATATGAAATATTTGAATGTTTTAGTGATAATATTTCTATTTCTTTGAGTTAACAAAATTGTTATAAAAGTTTGTATAAAATCAATTATATTATAGCAAAAACGGAATTATAGCTCATCTTTTCTTTAATTTATTTTTAAATTAATTTTTAAGATTGAATTCAATGTAATTCAATACTTTTATCATTAAAATTTAATGCATTTCTAAAATCTTTTGATTCCATTCAATTATAATTCTCTCTCTCTATCTCTCTCTCTCTCTCTCTCTCTCTCTCTCTCTCACACACACACACACACACACACATACATACACACACACAATGTTGTAATTAGAGTAAGGTTCTTTATTTGTTAAAATATTATCATTAAATTTATTTGACTACACTTTAAAAAATATGATTAATATCCATTTAGTCAGTACCTTCTTTCATAATAGAGTTGATAATACCATTATACAACCTATATTATGGGTTAACATTTAATATTCAAAGGGTATATTTTTCATTCAACTAAGTAATGGTAATGGAATAGGAAAAGAGGTACCAAAATAGGTAATATTTTTCCGATTAGAATTTCAAATAATTTGAGATCAAAACATTTTAAAAATATATCCAAGAAAATTCTCTTTACTATAATAATTATTATATTAATTGTGTAATTAATGATATAATTTTTTTAACAACTATTAATTTAACTAAAATAATTTAATTATTAAATATCAAATAGTTTATAATTTATTAATATTTCTTTTGCAACCTTATAAATATCGTATTCTTGCATTCTACTAGAGACTACTTGATAAATAAATCTAAAATAGCATCTTGCATGAATTAAAACAACAAATTTCAATTTATATTTAAATTAAACAAAAACTAATCAAATAATTTTTATCACATTTAAATCAAAGCTTTACACTAATAAATACAAAGAAAAGATGTTTTTATTTTTGCTTCTAATGTTTTACCAAGTTCACAATAAGGTTTGTCATAATAGTTCTAATCGTTTATGATTTTATTTTAAGTCTTCGAGTTTTTTATGTTAAAGAATTACTGCAAAGAATATAATATAAAAGTTTGTATTGAGTGCTAAGAAAGTGTCAGTCATTAACTTAATCGCAACTTTGTTTGCATCAAAGAAATACATAAACCATTTGAATGACTGTCTTAAAAAGATTATAAAAGTTTAATGAGTGTTCATCTTATATTTAACCAATCTATTACTTAGAACAGATTTTTTTAAACTAAAAAGTTTAAAACTTAAATTTTTAATAATTAATATTCAGTAAAAGTGTACAAAAAGTAAGAGAAATCCATTTTAATTCCAAAATATTTTATATTTAATTATAAAGTTTTTATTCAAATAAAATGTAAATCATATGATTTGAAGACAATTTTCTGTTTTCATATTAATTTAATTTGAGTTAATTCTCACATATATTTTGATAAAACTCTTTTGTTTTCGTAAATTTTGTTTAAAACTCAATCCTCTCAAAAATTTGATGACAATATAAGAGTTTCTTTTATATTGAAAATATGTTTTGTCTAAACTTATACGAGGAATAATAAAGATAAAATAATATGCTTGCTAACTTTTTATTTAAAAAATAATGGGTGGAAAATATGAGTTGAGTGACGCAAATCCTTACCTGAGATCCGACTGATTGTCTTCGACTCTTTTGATGCTATCGATTAACTATTTTAAAGTAGTGCTCAACTGGTGTTCAAAGATATTCACAAAATAAGTTTGATTGGAGTGCGAAGAACTGAGTTCTAAAGTGATATATCTGTGAGAGTTGTGCACTACCGATATGAGCACATCATATGCATTAAAGGCAGCACATGCACACATACGACACACTCACTCACATTACTATCGATTCGCGAAGAAATGATGCCTTAATTTGTTTTCTACACCTAATATACGGCTTATATTCGTTTCACTTCTTTGAATCTATAAAAGATTTTTTGTGTAGAGTTTGGGTCGCATTCATTCGCATTCAATTATATAAAAAAAATTGATACTCAAATAGACCTTAGGTTTCAATGAAAATATATCTACAAATTAATAATAGTTTCATCTCTTTGTTAAAAACTCTGAGAATTTGAATTCTAGACATAACCTGAGGTCAGAATTGAAACGAACTTCGAGTAAAACAAATGCAAAACACATTACATTGAAATTTAAATTCTAACAAAAAATTCTCTAACTTTTAAGCCTATATTTCAGGAAAAACTTAAAGCAGTAAAATAAGGATTAGAACAAAAGACTTTCAGAATTTTAAACACTTATTATAGAAAATTTATAACAAAAAAAATTTGACCAAAATTTAAAGCCACAGATTGTTTGCTCGATCAGTATTATCAAAGTATTATCAAAAATTCGATCAGAATTTCAAAAATAAGAGTTAGTATTGAAAATATTTTAAGTCATTTCACTTCAATTTATTTAATACACATTTTAAAAGAGAATTTTCAACAAAACTTTATGAAACGCTAAACTTTAAGAGATTGAACACTAAATATCTCTGAACAACTCTAAAGAGCTCTACCCTTATGTTTGCTTAGAATCCATAGGAATTATTTTCTTCTTTAGGAAAAAACTGAGAACAGAATTTGTCTTCAGTTTAATTGATTTTTATATTTTTGTTCATTAGTTTGCATTTCAAGGTTTTAAATCTCAAAGTTTAATCCGTGAGTACTTAAAACTGATTGAATTGTTTGTGAGTCTCAAGTCTTATGGCATTCATAAAAATGAACGGATATTTTAGAGTTTTTGCATAATTGGAGTCTTTTAAAAGTGTTAAAACTCAAGACGTGACTTATTTTCATATATAATGACTAATTTTGTTGCCTCTTATCATAAAATGTCTTTTTTCTTATTAATATTAAGTTCGAACCCATTTTATTATACATTTTTCTCTATTAATACATTTTATTCAGAGTTATGTTCCGAACAAAGATATTCTTTTTGTGTCCATTAAAGACATTTAAGACACAGAAGAAGTATATAATATTTTCTTTCAAAAAAAGTGTCGAAGAAATCCATAATAAAAATAATTTCTTTATTCTTCGCAAATGATTGACAGTTCGATGAAATTGTATTTGAATACTAAAAGAAGTTTTGGTAAAAATCAATAAATCAAAGAATTCTTTGAATGTATTGTAAAAAAGTAGAATTAATTAAATATAGTTTTTTACAAATATATCAAATCAAACAAACAATTGTTAATTCTCTATAACTTTTCAAAAGGATTTTAGTTTAGATCGAAATAGAATTTTTGTGTCATAAGATATCATATGATTGGAAGAATCGCTGAGTTTGTTAATGTACAGTATAAGAAAAAACATCGCCCAATAAACCATATTATCTCAATTGTGCTAATCTTACAAAAATCAATAAATCTAAAATACTAACAATGTGATTTTTAAACTTTTATATATTTTCTAAACTAGAATAATTATTGAATAAATGGTAAAAATTTTGCTTTAAAATTCTAACTATAACCTAGTTAAAACAGCTTGGACAAAAAAATGTTTATTCTGCGATGTTTTTTCTTTACCTGTATATACTTATATACCACTCTCATAGATATTGGATTAAATGGGCTCAAGAAGTAGTGAAAATGCCTAAACATTACGTAAATGGAGTTCGAATGTATGTTTCAAATACACTCCTCAAATCTCTCTCTCTCTCTCTCTCTCTCTCTCTCTCTCTCTCTCTCTCCTCTCAAAATATAGATTTTATTATTTGTTATTAAATTGAAAAAAAATATTTCTCATCAATGTTTCATCGTTTCAACTAATGTTTGAGAAATAGTAATAAATATAAGATTAACTTTAGATAATTAAATACAAATTATATTTTAGACAATAATTATAATAAAATGAAAAGAAGTGATAGTAATAATCGTTTAATAAAATGTTGTTATGAAAAATATTTCATATCTTTGCAAATGTTATACAAAATATTTTTTATAGAAAAAATCGATTTCAAATGAAAACATATTTTTATCGCTTAAATGTTAATATTTTCCGAATTATTTGTTCCATAAAATATAAGACAATAAAATTGAAATCAAATAAAATTCAATAAAAGTTTCAAATATTTTTAAAAAGAGTTAATAAATTGAGTGATAAATAATGTGAAGAAATCCTCTAATATTTGTTGAATATTTTCTTTAAAAAATGTTTTAATAATTTTCTTTGTCATCAATAATATGCTCTTTAAGAGTATAAACAGGTCTTCCATCGAAACAGTTTTCTCCAATCGATTTGCTTTTCATCCGATGACTATTCAAATGAGCCTTTTTTGTGATCGACAATTGTTTTGGTTGTTTAGCGCCGTTTCGGTTCGGAGTTTGCTTTTGTTGGACACAACTTAAAGGGGTTCTCACTTTTTGGCTCTTTTTCTCTTCGATCTTCTCTTTGCTATTAAGAGGAGTCGATGAAAGACATCTCTCTTCAGATAAAAGACTATCGAAAGAATTATTGGCAAAACTATTGGCCGAATCATTGAAAGACAAATGCATTGAAGACATTTTACTAATCATCGAGTCTTGAGAAGAGACATCAATAGGTGTCCGATCGATGCCCAGAGTAGGAGATCGAGGATCAAATAGAGGCTCAAATTGAGAATTGTCTTCAATTTTGTCAATTGGTAGCACTTCTTTCACTTGTTCCACTTGTTCTTCACGTTTGACCACTTGTTTGTCAATAAAATGAATGGGAGTCCTTTCAAATAGTAGTGCCGGAGAGCGCGGATCAGACAAAGGGTCAGACAATTCGTTTTGAACACTTGTTTTAGTCAACCCTTCGAAGTCTTCGTTTGTTTGCATCGATTTATTACTATTTTTATAATAGTATTCATTCATTTCATTCCAGGTTTTAGAGGCAAAACCACCCATTCTTTTGACTAAATTCAATGTTTTGATAAACGTTTAATAAAAACAAAATAATAAATGTTTTTAAATTGTGATTATATTTTGATTATATTTTAGCGCTTTTTTAAATTCCAAAGTAATGAAAAGCCGATACAAAAATACTATCATTTGATTGGTTAACAAAGAGTTCAAAAATGATGTCTTTCCCTCTTTTTGCCCCAACGGTTCATCATTGAGATCATCGATTGGTTGAATCACTTTTGAAATTTTATCTCATTTAATAAATAATTATAAATTGACCACAAAATCGATAATTAAAGAAATGAAGAGAAATTAATAACTGATTTAAAATTAAATTATAAGTAATTAATGTATTGAATGAAAACAATGATGACTCGAATCAGTGAATGCATTTTATCTTTTATTACAATAAATAATGTTTTCAATTAAAATTAAAATTAAATTGTTTTTAGATATAATCATATCATTTATAAAAAAAGATAAATTTAGAATCATCTCAAGACTTCAACAAAAATGTCTTATCATGGTAATTATATGTTCTCAATGATGCAACAATAATGAATATGTGTTCGTTTATTTCAATAAAATCAAAAAGTGGGTAAAATATGATGAAATGTAAACGTTATTAGTGTGAGTCATATATAAAAAGTTTTGATTTGAGTGCAAAACGTTTTTGTAATACAATTTTGTTAACAAATTATAAATAAAATTGTCGTCGATTTAAGTCTTTGATTGAATCCTAAAATTGTTTGAAGACATGGATTTACTCAAACCATATGTCCATAAGATTCGTATTCCTGTGGCCAACGATAAGATATACAAAGACGAGTGCGTCCTCTCGTTTGACAGTCCGGTGATTAAACTTTTAATCATTTTTTTATATTTTAATTCTTTATTTAAATTAATATTTGAATCATTTTTAAAGTTTTCTCCGAATGGACTCTATGTTTGTCTCAACACTTTTTTGGGTTTTGGCCGAGACTTTGTTGAACTGCACCACAAAAAGACCGGAAACGCAGTTTTTCTTAACATTAAACGTATCGCTCGTGATGTGAGTCTTAATTTAGTAAAAGTTATTTAATGATATGTTTTAATATATTTTGATTGAGAGGTCCCTCAAAGCGATTGCGAAGAAACGAAACCTAAGATAACGAAATTAGCGATAAATGTAGCAGGTGGATTTGATATCAGCGCCAAAAACAAACAAATCTTCGATGAAATCAATTCTGTGGTTATATTACCGCAGTTTGAAGTCATTCCTCTCCCAAATACAGAACTTCCGGAAAAGGTTTTCATTAAATTTTATGTAAATTCAAATTAAATGTTTGTTTTGACAGATATTGCAATCAATTTCAGTGGTTTTGTCTTCAGATCCGGCCTTTAAATTGGAAGAACTGCAGGCTTTGGCCGGAACTTGGGATGGAGAGATACGCAAAGTTACCAAGTTAGTTTTGCTTTAATCAACATTTAACTAATTGTGATTATGTGAAGACACGCCCAAAATTTAGTCCAATTGGATAATGGCGTTAAAATTCCTCCGAAGGGATGGAAATGTGAAAGATGTGATTTAACCGATAATTTGTGGCTTAATTTAACTGATGGTACCATTCTTTGTGGTCGTACTTATTTCGATGGAACGGGTGGTAATAATCACGCGTATGAGTATTACAGCCAAACGCGATACCCGTTAGCAGTAAAATTGGGAACAATCACTCCCAACGGTGGAGGTATTCATACATTGTTTATAAAAACAATTAAAACCCAAATATTTTGTTAAGACGTGTACTCTTACGATGAGGACGAAATGGTTGAGAACCCAAATCTGGCCAAACATTTGCAACACTTCGGTATAAATATCTCTAAAATGGAAAAAACGGACAAATCTATGATTGAATTGGAAATTGATTTGAATCAAAGATATGACGAGTGGTCTATCATTCAAGAAGAAGGCACTAAACTAACTCCTCTTTTCGGCCCGGGATATACGGGTCTCACAAATTTGGGGAACTCTTGTTATCTGAATTCTGTAATGCAAGTGGTATTCAGTATTTCAGAATTCCTTAAATTTTATTATCCTCCAAATGGTATCTTTGAATCGGCGCCATTAGATCCCCCCTCAGACTTCACAACCCAAATGGCAAAACTGGCCTATGGTTTGTTCTCTGGGAAGTACTCTGAAGAACAGAAATCTGAGGGCGAAACCAAAGAACAGACAGGAATAAAACCAACGATGTTTAAGAACCTTATCGGAAGAGGACATCAAGAGTTCTCTACAAAACGACAACAAGACGTTCAGGAATTCTTTTTACATCTGATTAATGTAATCGAACGCAACAATAGAGCGAATGTAAGTCCGCCGCCGACCGACTGTTTTAAGTTTCAAATTGAAGAAAGAATTGAGTGCTCCGTTTCTAAGAAAGTCAAATATAATACTCGAACTGAGTATTTGTTGTCACTTCCAGTTTCCAAGAATTCGACGAACTCTCAGGCATTTGAAGCGTTTGAAACCAAAAAGAAGGAAATGGAAACCAAAGGACAGAAAATGTATTAAATGAGACTTTTGTTTAATTATTGTTAAAATTAATGTTATTATTAGTGATCCCAAAGAAGTGGTGCGACCTATAATTCCTATGAAATCATGTATCGAAGAATTCGCAGCGCCGACACTAATCGACGATTTCTTTAGTACTGCAATCGATGGCAAATCAGTGGCTAAACAGTTAGTCCTCACAATAAGTTCCATATATTTATTCATTTTTATTAATAGAACGACTCGTTTGAAGACATTTCCTGATTATCTAATGGTTCACATGAAGAAATTCGAATTAGGAAATGATTGGGTCCCCAAAAAACTAGACATCGCTCTGGAGGTACCCCAAGTACTTGATCTGGAACATTTAAGATCTCATGGTCTTCAACCGGGAGAAGAACTGTTACCTGAAACGAGTCAATCGAATCAAAGCGTTGTTAAGAGTTTTGAATTCGATTCTTCCCTTTTGGCACAATTAACTGAAATGGGGTTTCCTTTGGACGGTTGTAAGCGAGCCCTTTATTACACAAATAATGGTGACATCGAAACCACAATGAATTGGATCGTTGAACATATGGCTGATCCCGACTTTTCGCAACCATTCGTTTTGGGTAACGCCTCAGCTAAAACTGAGACATTTTTAGCTGATCCCGAATCTCTGGCAACTATTATGTCGATGGGTTTTACTCACGAACAGGCCTTAAGAGCTCTCAAAGCAACGGTTTGTTTAATTTATTTCAATTTAACAAAATTTCAATGAATTTTGTCTTTTATTTGTTTAAAGAATAATAATATGGAGAGAGCGGTCGACTGGATCTTCAGTCACGCGGACCAATTGGAGAGTCAGCCCATGCAAACCGATTCAAATCAAAATCAATCCTCGAGTACTGATTCACATAACTTTCGCGACGGAACTTCAAAATACGAATTAATGGCTTTTATCAGTCATATGGGAACGTCGACAATGTGTGGACACTATGTCTGTCATATTTTTAAAGACAAGCGTTGGGTTATCTTCAACGACAATAAAGTGTCCCTTTCTGAGAGTCCGCCCAAAGACTTGGCTTATATGTATCTCTACAGGAGAGCCCAATAATTAGGTTTTGATCATAATTTTTATACTATTAATGATTTGGGCCAACGTTTTGGTCAATAATTAATTTGTAATTAGAATTTGTAATCGATTTAAACTAAAGTTGTTTTTATTAACTTAAAGTTATATTTATTTCTTTGGCGACAGAATTACATAAAAATATTAAACAAATAAACAGAACTTTCTTTAAATATTTGGCACTTTTTTATTGTTAACATTTTCTTTGGTTTAGCTCAACGTATCGAACAATAATTATTATTGAAATTTTTGTAAGGGGTGTACTATTACCCGGATAATATTACATCACATTTATGACTTATAGACAGCTGTCATATAATATAAAAGTAGTGTTAATCGGAAAATGAAATTAATTGCAATCAATTATTTCTATATTTTAATCAATGAAATCAAATAATCGTTTAAAGGCTAACATTACAGTCGTACCCAAAATCATTTTGATTGAGTCCAATAGAATCCTTATAAACTTGATCATATTTATTTTTTAATTTCAACTTGATTGATTTGTGTTTATATCTTAGAAAAACACTTTAATTTGGATATTTTTAGCATACTTGCATGATATAATTCAACATGTATAAGTCAATTCAATTTTTAACTATCATGTTTTTTCACTATATTTACGGTGTACTATACTATATCTTATAATCGTTTTGCTGAGGCTATGGTTAATTGTATTTCAACTGATTATGATTTGTATGAATGAGTGCTCAAATAGTATAATACACAATAATTGTGTCTACCGTTCGGAGAGAGTGGGAAGAGTCATCTTCAACAACAGATATTGATATGACTTCATTCAATCACATTCTTTACAGAAATACTATTAACATTAATTGAGGCCATTCTCTAAGGGTAACCAAACTAAAGAGTTCACGTTTTTTGCTTAATCACATAACTTAACAGCGATACAAACATTACTTTTTGCCCACATCTCCACTCATTCATTTTATCGGCCAAATGAATAGAAAGAATATTCTTGAGTCATTCTGTCCCTCCCCTCCCCTTCCCTTCCCTCCATCCCTCACACATACAAAGCTTTTAATGAATATTTAATTGAAAAATATTTTTAATAAAAATAATAGAAAATAAAAGTATTGATTTTAGTAGACATCAAATTTGTCGACACAAAAGGGAAGTCCATTTTCTTCGAATTCCTTTTTTGTTAGACACAATTTATTTAAAAGTTCAGTGTTTTGGGCCAACCATTTGCCCCCATCCCAGGCATAAGTGATTGGATTTGATGGTTGAGTTACGTTCACATCAAATAAATGAGGAGCCATCGAACGGACGTCAGAATAAACCCTTTCCTTAATTCCAGGGAAACAACAGTTTCCGCCTAAAAATAATGATTTAAAATTCGACTGAAATTAGTTTAGATTACGAACCGATTAAAACAATGTTTTCATAGAAATGCGGTCGAAGTTCTTCAGAAGTGCTATGAATTGAGTGAACGATTGTATTAGAGATTCCAATTTGGTCTATACCGACATCAGACGGATAGAAGAGAATCTCTGGCACTTGAAATCTTTCGTTATTCATTCGAATGATTTGATGGTCAGTGACGGGTGTCGTGTCATTCGGGTCACGAATGTAACCCCTTTTGAGAACCGTATAGTCGGGCAAAACGTAATCTCGAATTATTGGATTCTTTCTGTTTTTGCAAATTTCCATATCTTTCCAAAACTGATTCGAAACATAACACGAATCTTCTTTTAGTTGATTCACAACATGTGTTTCATCCAAAACATTGAGCTGTCGATAAGATATGATGTCTTTCAAGTAATTGGTGAGGGCTTTACCCCCGCAATCGATTCTTCTAAACGATTGTTTAAGTCTTTTATCTTTAGTAAATGGAATGATATGAGTGAAGGAATAGCCCGAATCCACGACAAGACAACACTGACTCCGATTATTATCTGCAAAATATTTATGAGACGCTAATTGAGGGCCAGTCGTTCGCAAAAGACTTTTAAAATTGTATTCTTCGTAAAGAATTTCAGTCATATTTTCCTGAATGGCTCTGAAGTTAAGAATGGGTTCAGTTATGATTAAAGTGGTGTCAGAAAAGTCGACTTTAAGTTTCGTTTTGAAGACATAATCCCATATCTGTCGCTCCAAATCCCAGTTCATGAGATAACCCCTTTGAAACGGAAGGATATAAAACATCCCCGAATAGTCTTTGCAGTCTTCCATCTGATCCCCAATAAAGGGACGCCTCCTCTCACTCTTCACTTTTGTTATACAGTTTGGAATAATTCTTAAAATAAACAAAAGTTTAATCGATTATTGAATTTAAAATATTAAGAATTGAATACTTGGGCTCAGAATCGGTGGCGAAACCAACTTTGATGGTATGTCCGCCATTGTCTACAATCAATACGTTTGACATATTGTTAACACTAATTGTCTGTTCGTTTCAAACAAATCAAATATATTTAATGCAACACTTATTTAGTCTTAAATAATTTAAGATTTTATTTTAGAAATTATTTTTAAATTCGCGGTTTGTTTACAAACAAAGCCTCACTTTTGGTCAATTGAATAGAAATACAGTAAAACCTCACTAATAATTACTAATATTTTTATCAAATTTAATGAATTCTCTTTTTAAAGAAATAATAAATAATTTGACATTTAATCACAAATTTATAATTATATGATTCAAAACATTTCAATTCAGTCCAAAAATTAATAAAAAGTTTTATATAAAAAGTATTAATTGACTAAAAATATAGTAAAATATGGGAATTAAATTAATTTTAATATATTGTGTACTAAACTTCTTAATTAAATCTATTCTTTGAGTGTTTCTCCTATTAAATTATATGTACAGTGTAACCTCTTTATAACGAACGGGTCGGGATCAATTTTTTGTTCGTTATAACGAGGATTCGTTATAACAAGTATAACTTATAAAAATGTTGAAATTTATCTAGCAAAATTTTAGTGTTAATAATAATAATAAGAAACTATTAATAAAACAATATTTCCGATAATTTAATTATTTATCATTATTTTCAATATTTTTGACGACATTTAACTTTGTCACTTTATAATAACCTTGCTATTTTGTTCAAGATAGTAATTTTTTAAATTACTTTTTCTTAAAAAGACAAATATACTTGTTTTGTTTATATTGTATTAGATTATTATTAAATAATGAATTATTTTACAATTTTTAAGAAATTCAAAAATATTAATTCGTTATAAGAAAGCACTGTTTATATAATAAGTTTAGCGAAGAACTTTCGTTATATCGAAGTATTCGTTATAATGAGATTCGTTATAAAGAGTACAATCTCTATAGTAAATGTAAATTTGGTCCCCTTTTCTTAACACTACTTTCGTTATAATGAGGTATTCGTTATATCGAGGTTCGTTAAAAAGAAATTACACTGTATATTATTTCTATTTATTTTATTAAGAAAGTGTTCAATCATTTTATTAAAGTTTTATTTAATTCATTTTAAAGTTTATACGTAATACAAGCTAAAGTCATCGGACACGTAAAAAGGCCATGACTGTATATTTTTATATATTTAATATACAGTTAAGGACAAAACTACCCTAGGTCACATAAGCCTTGACAGTTTTTGAATGGATCAAGATATTTTAAAAAGCTTTTCAGTAAATTGATCTATTATAATTAGAGTTTATGAATAATAAATAAAAATAATTTTATATCCCGATGAAATTATTTTATGTTCAAGTTAAAATAAACCAATACTTTTTTGAAATAATAGATAATTATTATATAATTGCTACATAAGTAATTAATTATTTTATATATTACTGATAGAGGAAAAGAGGAAGTTTGAAATGACACCAAGGTGGTTGAAATCAGATAACAAACAAAGGATCATTGCTAGTTTGAATAAAATGGTTGTGACCGAACATTCGGATAGGCTATTGTTATAGAAATGTGAAAATGTTGATAGGTCATTTATTTTGTGATATTTCAATTAAGAAAGATAAAATAAACAACATGTTGGCTGGACATTCTTTGATTTAACTTAAAACAATGTAATAATAAAAGGTAAAATTTGATGATTTTTTTAAATTTTTCAAAGTTTTAATTCTAAAAGATAAAAATTAAGTTTATCATGATACAAATTTTTTGTTATTAATTTTTTATAAACTCTAATTATTCTTGATCATTGTAGTGAAACCTTTTTAAAATCTGTTCATCCATTCAAAAAATATCAAGGTATAAGTAACCAAGGGTTGTTTTGTCCTTAATCGTATATTTTAAAATAAATTATATTTAATAACCATTAATATGTTATTTGAGCATAATTTAAAAAAAAAATATTTTTTGTGGATTATATTAAAAGTCAATTTGGCAATAATATCAAGTTCAAGTTTATTATTAGGAAAATAATACAAATTTATTGTTTATTGAATAAATTTTTGATTCACAGATAAAATAAATTAATAAAAAAATTAGGAACTCAGTCATTTGAGAATCTCTAAATGTGGAGCCGCTACTTCTCAAGATCGAGAGATCATCATTACGATGGTTTGGACATGTGCTGAGAATCCCATCAAATAGACTCCCACAAAGATTTTATTTGGCTCATCCAACCGGGAGGTGACCTGTAGGCAGACCACGCAAAAGATGGGAAGATGAAATCAAGGATTTTTGCGGGCGGGTTGAGGTTTCCTCTGATCGGGTTCAGTCTGTTGTTGATGATCGTGATATGTGGAGGGCCAAGACTGTTGGCCTGTTATCTCGACACCAATGAGGTATAACTTACAATCCAAAAAAGTAGCAATAAAATAGCAATCAAAATATGCATTCTCAAATTCTATTACCAAGTTCATTAAAAAATCATACCC
>JAQFZM010002272.1:0-14231 GCA_034695785.1 Galumna obvia | reverse complement strand
ACAACTATAATTTTAAATATTATCATGATACAGGAATAATATTGTGATGTTCAATTGACCTCAACGCCCACTTTTTAGGCCACGCCTTCAAAAATATTTTTTACAAACTTTATAATTATTACACAAGAATTCGGGGTAGAATTTTGCGATGAATTCGAAAATTTAATTTAATTTTTAATCCCATTGAAAATTTCAAAGTTATTGATGGACAAACTCTTATAACATATATATATATATTGTTTTTTTTGCCATTATTTTTCAATGAAATGGTTATTTTCGATGTCAGCGTAAAATTCTACCCCGAATTCATGTGAAATATTAATAAAATTTCTAAAAAATATTTGCGAAGGATTGGCCAAAAAGGTGGGCGTGGAGTTAAGTTGAACATCACAATATAACTCCTGTGTTATGATAATTATAAAATTATAGTTGTTTTAATAAAGAGCTACAAGATAAAAATAAATATAGTTGATATATTTCTTTAAAATAACAATTTTTTATTTTCCTTCATTTAAAATATATTTACCTTGATGCATTTAAATTTATTTTATATATTTCAAAAGTCCATCCTTTTTAGATCATTTTAATGAAGACCGCTTAAAAATCCATCGAGCGATTCAAAAATAATCAAGGTTTATTCTACGGTCCATAGTTATGTCCATAACTTTATAAATCCATTAATTTTATTTGTAGTTTAGTAATCTATTTATTATTATTTCTATAACTATTATATCTATAATTATTCCAATAGTTTATATTATTTTATTAATTTATATTAAATTTCGAGACAAAGGTTATTTTAGTCCGAAATTCTTTAAACAATTTTGACTTGTTTATCCAAATTTAATACTCTTTTCCTTAATTTGTAGCTAGATAAAATTTACATCTAACAAAGTAAGAATAAATTTTTTAAATAAATAAAGAAATTCAGCAAACACAGCAAACCTTATAAAAATTTTCAAAAGTTGTATATTTTATATAAATTTTAATCATTAATTTATCATTTAATCATAAAAATTACATTTTCTATTAGTCTATAAATTCAAAAATATAAATGAAATTTATAATAATTTATTCAAATTTATTATTACTCAATTAACTTTGTAAGTTAATTTACATATTTTCGTCTCATTTTTAACAATTATTTAAAATATAATTTTTATTTATTTTAATAAATATATAAAATAAAATAAAATAATAGAAATAGTCATTAATTTTATTGATATTTTAAACTTCCAAATATTATTAATATTATTTTTAAAAAATAATATTTATTTCAATGCTTTTATTATTTAATTTATTTAATAAGACTATTATCATATAATGATTACTTGAAAATTGATTCATATAATGGCACCTAATTATTCTAGGTTTAATTTTATTGTCTCACTTAATATAATATTAAAAATATTATAATAATATAATAATTTATTCAAAGTTTTGGTAATAAATTATCTAAAACTAATTATCAGTTAACTTTAAAAGTGTTACTCCATTAAGCACTACAGTCAAAACTAATTGAAGATCGTATGATCGCAAATGAAAATCGTTTTACTACTAAATCTTAAAGAAAACATAAAAACTAAACATATTTAATTGGAATCAACAATTGTTTTAAAATATCTAATAATTAATAATATAACTGGTCATCATCTGTAGGCTCTGACCTCTTGATTAAATAATTTCCATTGAAATAATTAAACTTTAGGTGTTGTTGGTTTAGAATAAATTAAACAAAGTTACATATGAAAACTTAGCTTTCATGAAGACCACAACTTGTAGACAAAAGTCTTTTCCATTGAGTTCTTGTGTGATGAGAGTGCAGTCCTGTAACTTCATTCAGACACTCATATAAAAGCTTAATTTTATCACAAATTTTAGTTACAATTACATATCACTAAACAGCTTAATACTAATAACAGTGTAAATGTTGTTTTCAATTAAATAAATGTTTTATTTGTGTTTTAGTTATAAAAGGATTTTCATTTGCGATCATGCGATTCATATTTGCGTTCTGAATAGTAGAGACGATTTTCATATGCGTAAAAATGATTACATTTGCGAATTTAAATGCCTTCACGATTTTCATTTGCGATCTTACGATCTTCAATTAGTTTTGACTGTATAAATGAGTACACTTTTATGTATTAAAACAATATACATGAAACAAATATTATTGTTCTTACATAACAAAATAAATCCAATAAAATATCTTATTATTATTTTATTAAAATAGACTGATGTCAGACATAATTTAGCCACAAATGAAAGCACTTCTGTTTATAAGTTATAAATTAAGTTATAAATTAAAACCTGTGCTAAAGTCATACCCATTGCCTCTCGAATTAATTGGAAGTGATTTTCGGGTAAATGATTGACATATAGTTTGTAAATGTCTTTCGTTTTATCAAATGTTTGGGAATAAAATGATTTAAAAGTTTTAATGAAAAATATTTATTTATTTAAAATTAAATTAATTAAATAATTAATAGAATTCTTATATAAAAAGGAAATGACATTAATATTAAATTTTTGTATGGATGGGTGACTGCCATTCAAAGTTATCCTGCAATAACCACTTTTGTGTCTCTTTGTTTATATCACATTCGAGTAGAACCAAATCACTATCATTGATGTCAAGACATCCGTGTATTGACCAGTGCTTCAAAGATTGAGTGCTTTCACTGTAGACCCACTTTTGTTGTTCAAAGTCTTCTCCATTTCGACATCTCTTGAGGTAAACCTTTTCGTTGATATCATTCACTGATAAACACTTTTCGTCGTTTATTATTTGATGTCGTTTTGAATACATAAACAGTTGTCTATAAACTACACGACCCGTACTCTCGAGACTACAGTCAACCATAAGAAGTGAGCCATCGTTTGGAGAAGTGTCTAAACATAAGTTATGGACACTTCTTATGTCTCCCAAATAATAGTAATCTATCGGTAGCTGTGATTCCGGATAAATGTTATTCATATACCAAAGGAAAGGCTGTTTTGGAGTTTACAAAAAAAACTTATTAAATAATTAGCAAGGTCATTAGTCAAGCCTACTTTGCATTTCAATTGTTTTTTAAGTTGAAGCCTGGCCTCAACATTACCATGGTCAACTTTACGGGCGCCGGGATGTAAGGCATAATAGAAGTGTTTCCACTCTTCCATCCAAACCTCGACAGTGCGGGCAGTGTTACGCCAAACCACGTAATCGGCGCCACCCGGGAGTGTGTACGGAGTCTTTGACCGAAATATGTGTCCCACTCGAGAACAGGTCACGATTTCAATACTTCCGCCGCAGAGCCATATCTGGAGTCAAACAATATTTGATTATAAGTAGAATTGTCTCATCCATAGACTTACCCTAAAACTGAGTTCAATGTTTTCAGCGCCCCATATAACCATACCAGGGTCATATTTGCCAATAAGTTTGAAATAATCATGGTCTATTGCAAAGATACCACCGGAAAGTGTGGCCGATCTGATGGGTAGCGATCGGTCACTATTTCGTCGAATGAGTTCCCGTTTAGGCGCCGAATACCAACGAAACCCTTAATTTAAAAATGTATTTAAGGGTTATTAAGGGTTAAAAGGAATGGCATTTAAGTGATACCTATTTTCCAGTCGAAACCACCGAAGATCTGTTCCCCGACTGCTATGTATTCAAAGGTGTGTTCGTCGATGACATCAATGATAGGAAAGACAACACGAGTTCTAATCAATAGAAAAGAAGTAAAGAGTCATAAATCTGAGTCATTAGTGAGAAGTGAAGACCTGTCACCGGCTATTCTATCGAGAAGTGGTTCGAGCCATCCCTCGTTACACTCACAGTGCGAGTCAAGAAACGTGAGTACCTGTCCTCGAGCATAGTTGGCCCCAACGAGCCGGGCCTTAATCAAACCGGACCTTATGCTGAGTCGTATGATCTTTATTGGGACCGACAGTTGGCGGACATAATCCTCGAGTTGTCGTCTTAAGTATACTTAACCAAAAGGTAAATGTATCAATAAATAAACATGGTCATTCTGTGCTCAATCTCCATAAATACCTCGATTACTACAATCGTCGACTAAAATAATTTCTAAGAGAAGTTCAGATGAGGTCTTAATAACGCTGTGAAGTGTCCGAAGAAGTGTGGAATAGGCCTCGTTGTGGAACACTATTATAAGACTAGTGTTGGGAAGTCTATTCCTATACTCTTTTGTTTTACACCTGAAATGATATTCAATTCTATTAATGGTTTTCTTTATAGACTTCACTATAAATACTGAGTCATTCGCGAGTCCTTAAGAGTCCGATTCAACGCTATTCTATCCGAGGCTAAGATATTAAACTCTTAAACTTTGAAATGTAAGTCATATGTTTGCTTGTCTTCGGTTACTTTAAACGGCTCACCATATTCTCCGGCCCACTCTTTAGGGTTACCCCAATTAAGGCCTAAAAATTGATGTTTAAAAAAAGTTATAAATAAATAAAAACATAAATAATTAGATCAAAATTTGAACAGTATTTGAATAAAACCAGTGATGAGGAGCTTTCCCCCCATTTTTTAGGGAAAGTGATTTATTAATAAAGTTTAAAGGGTAGTGTTGGTCATCACTGGTCTTGAAGTGTGTATTAATTTCTATAAAAACAGTAAAAAACAGTTTTTCATTAAAAGTTCACTCACTTTTATAACTCCAGTCAAACAGTTGTCTGTTATTAATAATGACTCATTATATTCAGGCAACAAAACAGTATTACCTTGCTCATTATATATAACTGGATTAATTAGTGAATTAAAAAGTAATAATAAAAATATAAACTCAATTAAAACGAAAAACATTTTTGTTTGAAATGTGAAATGAATTAACACTTTTAAAGTCATATTAAAAAGTTTTACAGTTCTCTCAATAAACTCAAACTAACGATGAGATCAACTTTATTTTTGATGGTTTATTAAACCATCAAAAATAAAGTTTAAAGTTTAAACCATCAAAAATAAAGTTTAAACTTTAAACACTTGTCATTTAACTGAAAATACGGCGATTACCACATGTGGACACCAATACTATGATTATGGAAATGATCTTGGTCAATATTAGTTGCTTGTTCATCTATTTATCAATTGTTTATTAATTATATTTAAATTGAAAAACATATGGATTTCTATTTTTAATTTAATACAACTATTGATTAAATCATATATTAGGTATACATTTGTATAATATTTATATATAATATATGGACTGAATCGGACTCTTAAGGACTCGCGAATGACTCAGTATTTTCGAGTTATGTCTATAAAGATAAGTATTTATAGAATTCAATGTTATTTCAGGTGTAATACAATATATATAATAAGTATATATACAGTATTAATATATGAACTCTATATAATAGATTTATTTTAAGCACATTTATTGAATAAACTAAATACAAACTAAAGGATAAGTTTTAGTCAAATAAGTGCACACATTAAGAGTATTAGAATAACTACTTTTTAAGGGTTTTATGTATTAGATAAAAATGAATAACCTTGCACAAATAATTGCATAACAAAACATTGTTGAAATTTGAAAAAATGTAAAAATATAATTTTTTATTAAATGTTATGAAAACAAATTATTATAAACATATAAAAAGTGGTTTTTTTTTATATAAAAATGAGTTAAAACTTGAATTTTTATTTAATTTTTTATAAATAATTCAAATAAAAAATAATAAAATTTTGTATTAAATTACAGTTTGAGTAAATAATTATCTCAAATAACAGAATTAGAAATATAACATTAAACCAGTGATATTAAATATTACCATGATAATTTTACATGGTATAATATTGCGCATTCTTAAGGGCAGGGTAAAATTCTTAATAATAAATGTGCACTTATTATAATTTTGAAAACTTTATTTAATAAAAATATTTTAATTAATAATTTAATTAAAATTAAATTAAGATTAATAATCGAAATAATATTTTATAAACTGTAAACAAGGTAAAATTTTAGTTGTTTTGTTTACGTTTATAATTATTTATAAATTTTGCAGGTTTATAATTACTATTAAAACTACCTTGATTGTTCCTATTAGAAATGATAAAAACATTTAGATTATTTGCTACAAATTTAGTTTTAATCTTGTTAAAATAGAAACGAGGATTCTGAACAAACAAAGTGACCTTATTGAATAAATCATCAAAAATGGCCAAGATAGATAATCCCAACCACATTCCAAGAAGTCCACCAAAATTACAAACAAATGAAATGAACGTTAGTTTTGGTAAATATTCTACTAAAACATCCGGGAAATTCTTCCTCTGAACAGTCAAATTAAAAGAATCTGCTAGAGCATCAAACTCTTTCTCAATCTTCTCAATAAAATAGTACCTAAAACTACAGTCAAACCTACAATTCCTCCGACAGTAGTCTTTTGTAATGATATGATTGTTAACTGTACAGTTACTTATCTTGTCAATGAGCAAGGTAGGATTATTATCGATATACTGTGATCTTAACAGCGCTTCTGAAGGAACAAAATTTGCTAGATTACAGCGCTTTCTCATCTCTTCCTGATAACAGGATGTACTACAGTCAGAGCGCATATTATAGTTACCAAACTTATAGTTGAGGTCATATTCAAAGCAATTGGAATCATAGTTGTTGTCCAACAAAACGGTGTTTATCTGATGGTAAAAGAAGGTATAGAAACGATCGGTTTGTATATCAAAGAAGTTCTCTTCCGTCAAATCAGGGAAAGAGTTGGGAGAATGAAATGCAAACTTAAAAAAGTCAGTCCTGTTTGGGGGTAACCATTTGTAAAGTGATGTTAACTGATCGAATGTAATTTTCTCCAAGTTCAATTTATAATTACTCCATTGCTTCGAAAGTGAGTGGAAAAATGTAAAGCATTTGTATAGTTCCAAACGTCCCCATTTTGTCCAGGTTAACCTTAGGCTTTCAATTGGGGTAAGTTCAATGTCATGCGGTGCCACAAACTTGGTCTTGGTCATATTATCCATTTGAAACACCCCTTCAAACATCATTTCAAAATACCAGAAAGTTTTGTCAAACGGAACGCTCAGATTATTCAGTATTAGAGAGACTGGAATAGTGCTCAGGTCAATTTGGTTGTTGAGATTCTTGTACAATTTATTCATTTCCTCGATTATTCTCTTCGATTCCGCTGTTTCCTCGGGGTTTCGATTCGGTAAATACTTGATATTATTATTCAATTCTTCGTATTCTTTATAGTATTGACTGAACTCAGGCTTAAATTTAGACATCCGTTCCATTGATAGTACAATAGGTGTGCAAACAGTAAACGCAGGAATGACTACACTCTGGAGGCGTCCAATAGTTATAGAGACAACTGTTTTGCCGCTAAAGAATTCGGTTATTAACAGATTATTTTGATAGATAAGACAGGTCACACAGAATATTATCAAGATAAGTTTTCTTAAGAAAAGGGCTCGATTTTCTATGTTAAACATTATCTAGATTAAAAGTAATTTCTTATTTAGGATTAAATTGTTAAATCACCTTGCAAAAAAATAATGAATAATTTTAATTATCCTCATTTTTATAGTATTTAACTTTAATAAATCAATATAGTTGTCCTAGTAACTTTATTATTATTATTTTAGCCATAATTGCCTAGTGCCTAGGTTATAATTATTTTTTTGAATAAAAACAAATAAGTTTTCCAAGTTGACATTGAAAATATAAAATCTTGATATGAATAGAAAAATTGATATTTAATGAATGAATAAAATGATATTGATCATTTTTTATCAAAGAAAATATTTGAATGAATGAAATAGTATTCATATAAATATTATTCATTTTCTAATTTTTGTAATTAATTATTGATTTATTGAAAACTATTTCATAATCTTGAAATATAAAATTAATCTTGGTAGATATATTACTTTAATAGACTATTAGTTAATTTCACTTTAATAATTAACTGATTAAATAAATTAATTTTAATTATTATTACACAATTTAACTAGGTATTTGAATATATACAGGTTTAAATTTATTAATATTTAATTAATTCAATTTAGAAATTTATTTGAATTTTGAAAAATTATGTTTAAAATAGAAAATTTTGTTGAGTTTTTCGATTATTAATTATATTTATATGCATTATTATAAATAAAACAATGAATATTACAACGTATTATTAAATAATATTGTCCTTTCTTGTATTCTAAATAATATTTTTTAATTAAAAATTTTTATTTTTTTGAGAACTTTATTTAATAAATATAAGATAAGAATACAGTAAGCATTCGGTTGTTTAAAGTACTTAGTTGTATAGAAAATGGTTAACCTAAAAGATTAGTTAACACAATTTATTACTTTTATTATTTATACAAATTGTTAGGGAATAAAAAATTACTTTACACAATCGGTTTGTTAACCCAACTGATGCTTTACTCAACCGAATGATGACTGTGATAATCAAAATAAATAGATCTGTTGCAAACTGTAATCAATTCTATAGTAATTTTTAAGTCATATAATATCAGGGATGGCTATGGTCAACCTGACAGGGGGTATTGCTATTATTGATAAAATTTTCTCCCGACATGGGGGGTATTTTCAAAATGGTTGCGGAATGTAAAATAGGTAGTGTTCTGTAGTATGCCGTAGATCAAAAGGGGGGTATTTGGGCTCTACCCCCCTATATGGCCATCCCTGTATTATATATAAAGAAAATAGCTTTAATAAATTTAGGGGGGCCCAAGATATACCTTATATTAAATTTTTGTAATCTTATTTCAATAATTTATAAAACTTTGTTAAAAATTAAATAATTAGGAAATCACCAAGGTACTAATTGTCTACGTTGAGAAGGGTTTATATATTTTGCAGGTTTATAATTATTATACAAACTATTGTTTCTATTAGAAATGACAAAAACATTTAGATTGTTTGCGACAAAATTAGACTTAATTTTGTTAATATATAAACGTGGGTTCTGAGCAAACAAGATAACCTTATTGAATAAATCATCAAAAATGGCCAAGATAGATAATCCCAACCACATTCCAAGAAGTCCACCAAAATTACAAACAAATGAAATGAACGTTAGTTTTGGTAAATATTCTACTAAAACATCCGGGAAATTCTTCCTCTGAACAGTCAAATTAAAAGAATCTGCTAGAGCATCAAACTCTTTCTCAATCTTCTCAATAAAATAGTACCTAAAACTACAGTCAAACCTACAATTCCTCCGACAGTAGTCTTTTGTAATGATATGATTGTTAACTGTACAGTTACTTATCTTGTCAATGAGCAAGGTAGGATTATTATCGATATACTGTGATCTTAACAGCGCTTCTGAAGGAACAAAATTTGCTAGATTACAGCGCTTTCTCATCTCTTCCTGATAACAGGATGTACTACAGTCAGAGCGCATATTATAGTTACCAAACTTATAGTTGAGGTCATATTCAAAGCAATTGGAATCATAGTTGTTGTCCAACAAAACGGTGTTTATCTGATGGTAAAAGAAGGTATAGAAACGATCGGTTTGTATATCAAAGAAGTTCTCTTCCGTCAAATCAGGGAAAGAGTTGGGAGAATGAAATGCAAACTTAAAAAAGTCAGTCCTGTTTGGGGGTAACCATTTGTAAAGTGATGTTAACTGATCGAATGTAATTTTCTCCAAGTTCAATTTATAATTACTCCATTGCTTCGAAAGTGAGTGGAAAAATGTAAAGCATTTGTATAGTTCCAAACGTCCCCATTTTGTCCAGGTTAACCTTAGGCTTTCAATTGGGGTAAGTTCAATGTCATGCGGTGCCACAAACTTGGTCTTGGTCATATTATCCATTTGAAACACCCCTTCAAACATCATTTCAAAATACCAGAAAGTTTTGTCAAACGGAACGCTCAGATTATTCAGTATTAGAGAGACTGGAATAGTGCTCAGGTCAATTTGGTTGTTGAGATTCTTGTACAATTTATTCATTTCCTCGATTATTCTCTTCGATTCCGCTGTTTCCTCGGGGTTTCGATTCGGTAAATACTTGATATTCTTATTTAGTTCTTCGTATTCTTTATAGTATTGACTGAACTCAGGCTTAAACTTAGACATCCGTTCCATTGATAGTACAATAGGTGTGCAAACAGTAAACGCAGGAATGACTACATTATTGATGCGTCCAATAGTTATAGAGACAACTGTTTTGCCGCTAAAGAATTCTGTTATTAACAAATTGCTTTGATATAGAAGACACCCCACACAGAATATTATCAAGATAAGTTTTCTGAAAAAGCGAATTCGATTTTCTATGTTTGACATTTTTTAGTTAAAATATATGAAATTATAGAAATAGATGGTTGAATCACCTTGCAAATATTGTGTTCTATTTTAATGAATAACTTTATTTAAGCTACTTTTATATTACTATTTTAATTTTATGAATCAATATAGTTGTCCTAGTAACTTTATTATTAACATGCTAAATCATAATGACAATGTACCTAGGTTATAATTATTTTTTTAATATAAATAATAATTTTAAATAATGATATATTAAGATATCAAAGTAGACATTGAAATAATAAAATCTTGATTTGAATAGAATAAAGCGAAATATGTATTAAATATATGAATAAAAGGATATTGCTCAATTTTTTTATCAAAAAAAACAATGAATGAACGAAATAGTATTCATAAGAATGTTATTGATTTTATAAATTTTTTAATTTATTATTGATTAACTGAGAAATTATTATTATTTATCCTTGAAAAATATAATTCTATAATTCTTATTATAATTATTATTAAAATTAATAATAAATGATATGATATAAATATTTAAAACAATAAACTAGCCATTGTAAACTAAATGTATTTATTTATTAAATTATCTATTTCGATTAATAATTTGTTTAGAAATTACATTATTTTGTATTTGATTTTTAAAAGTAATATTAAATGTAAAGTATTTAATTTTTATCTTGGATAAAATAATGAATATATCATCAAATAATGTGAGAACAGATATCCCGCACCACATTCCTAACAGACCACCAAAATTACACAAAAATGTTATTAAAGTTAATTCTGGGAAATGTTTTATTGAAATATCGGGCAAAGAATTGTGGACAAGGCTAAATTGTTGCACTTCACTTGATTCCAGATAACTTTTATGATGATCTAAAAATATATACTTGGTTTCCCCGCAATCCATTTTGCACTGAGCTTTACATTTCAATTCTTCATATTTATCTTGGTCTAAATACTGACTACCAAAAGTTAATCTTTATGTGACCTAAAGTAATCTTTTCTGAATAAATAAAACGATGGAATTAAACCATTTGAATGACATTTCCTTTGCATCGCTTTTTGTATACAATGTGTAATACAGTCGGACTTCACATTGAAATTCGCGAACTTATAATACAAATCATATTCAAAGCAATTCGTGTCATAACCTCTTCCCAGAAGTTCAACAGATATTTCTGAATATTTTATAAAATAAACTGACCGGAGTGACATTTCAATGAATTTTTGATCAGAATTCAAATTTGGTAATATATTCGGTGAGTGAATTGAAACATCGAAAAAGTAACTCAAAGTGGATTCGACTTCACTCTACATGTTATTTTATTTACAACTGATTGAAATCCAAAGTTTAGTTTCACAAAACTTTTACATTACGTCACATATTTTACTAAATTGGGAGTCTAGTACTTTTTCGTAAGAATTACCTAGCATAATGATAAAATTGTTTAATAAACTTAATCATAAATAGTATTTTATTATTTATTACTTTTTTTTACACTTTTAATATTTAATTATTAATATTGTATAAAACTGGATATCTCTTAGACCACTTTGCGATTACCATGATTATAATAAATAGAAAAACTACACTACAATAAAGAAATAGTTCACAATCAATAAATATATCAGGATGTTTCTCTATCATTGCCCCGATTAGAAATGGTGCCGAAAGGCTGAACATTGAAGACATTATTGAATAAATAGCGGTCACTCTATCAGTTAATTTCATGTTATTCGCAGTATAGGCAAAGTAGCATGGCCACATTGCTGAGAAACCGTACCCTATTTGTAATTGAAAAATAGCATGATAACTTTAATAAAAATAATATTCTATTACCGATGAGACCGTTTCCGACATAAATAAGTATTTCGGAATTATTTCCCAAATATAGAATAGTTAGAGAAATTGCCAAGATTATCAAGTGATAAGTGATCATCACTTCGGGTTTAACTTTGCTGGATATGAATGCGGACACACCTCTGCCCACAGTAAATGTTGTCGACATAATAGACAAGATTTCTGCAGCCGTTTTGGCCGATAAACGAATGCGTAAGTATTGATAATAAGTTGAACTGTAGTTAAAGTAAGTCAATTCAAGACCAGAATAAAAGCTGAGGCTGAGGGCAATCAAAGCTATGAGCAATAGTCGAGTGCGAGGCGAATGTTCAATAGGGCTCTTTTCCGACTTTCCAACAATTATAGCGTTATTTTCCTCATTTAAGTTTTGGGGTTCATTTTCGGACGATTTATATCTCTTAAAGAAAAACATAACCAAAAATATTGTCGGAACTATAAATTAAAATAATTTAATTATTTATTGATTTATTAATTATTTTTATAATATACAAAATAATCCTCCCTGCTAAAAGGTTCTAGGTACTACAAGATAAAACTCTTATCTAAAGACTATCTAAGCCTATTTTATCAGGGATGGCCATGGTCAACTTGACAGGGGGTATTGCTATTTTTGACTACTTTTCTTGGGACAGGGGTTTAGGGGTATTTTCAAAATGACCGCCAAAAGTAAAATATATAGTTTTATAAATATTTATGGCTATTTTCTTGCATTTTCCGTACTAATCACTCATATTTAACTTAATCTATCATATTTGCTCTAAAAACTAAGAATTTAAGCCAAAAAATGAATTTTTCAAAAATGAAAATTCAAAGTCAACAAAATTCAATTTACTTCTTATAGATATGTCTTAAAAACTGTAAATTTGACTCAAATATTATAGTTTTTGTTATGTTTTCTGTTATTTTACTTATTATTTACAGTCCTTTTTTCATATTTTTCTTAATTTTTTCCCTTTTGCGAACTTTTCTCTCTTATTTTTTCGCCGATGCACTGGGGGGTGGGTATGCCGCCGATCACAGGGGGTATTTAGGCTAAGCCCCCCCCCCCAGATGGTCATCCCTGCTATTTTATGTTTAATAAAATATTGACTTAAATTACAGTTTAATAATTAAATCAATGCTTACTTGAAAGAGTCATAAACGCTGTTATAAAACATGGAATCTTCAGTTGTGAGCGTCTGTCCACTGAATAATTAATGTCTTCATCGGATGTTGTGTTCGACAATTCAGTGCTAATCATTGTCTTAAAAGTAGTCACTTCTGTGACAGTTGTGAACGGACTTTGAGTCGTTCCATCATCTGTTGTATTTGAGAGATCGCCATAAAGGTATGGCTTCATTAGGAGGGGTCCAATAATACTTCCGGCGCCGTACATCATTTGTAGCAATTGTAGGACAGGAGGAGAATTACTTCCCCACATCTCTCCTACCCATGCTGAATTACCACTATCCCAGGCCCCTCCACCCATTGAAGCAATAAATTGTGCCACGATAAACAGGGTGATATTAGGCGAAATTGGAAATATTGCGGTAAATATGGCCAATATATAGGTGTTGGCAATGAAAGAGAGTTGCCGGTTTATATACTTATATGTAAAGCCAACTGTTTTGAAAGAATTAAATGCATTTTAAAAATTATTTGAGTGAAAGCCTATTATAACTATATTTAAGAGCACTATTCAGTACAGGGGTCGGCAGGGGTGTCCATGGGGGCATTCTTCCCCCCTAGGCGAGTATACCTCCCTAGGAAAATGTCCGGAATACCCTTTCCCCTAAGAAAATTTGGCTAAAAATGTGAAAAATCAACAAAAAACTAAAAAAATTTTGAAGAAAAATAACAGAAAAGTTCAGGGATGGCCATGGTCAACTTGACAGGGGGGGTATTGCTATTTTTGGCTACTTTTTCTCGCGACAGGGGGTATAGGGGGGGGTATTTTCAAAATGGCCGCCTAAGGTAAAATAGGTAGTTTTATAGGTATTTATTGGGATTTTCGTGCATTTATGCATACAATAGACTATTATTTAACGTATTCTATCATATTTGAGCGAAAAAACTATGAAATTATTGCAAAAAACAAATTTTTCCAAAA
>JAQFZM010002271.1:0-14231 GCA_034695785.1 Galumna obvia | reverse complement strand
GAATTGTCTATTAAAATTGATTTTAAAATATTTATTAAACTTATATGTTTATGCATTATGATATTTAACTATGTAAAATATAAATTTAAAAAAATTAACAAATATTTGTATGAAATTTAATATTTAAAAAAATGAATAAGCTGAATGAATAATTAAGCTCAATGTATAATGAATGAAATAAATGAATATTAATTTATATAAAATTTTTAATTGTTTAATAATAAACATCTTACAAGTTTAATTATTTATTAAGTAATTTTTAAAACCTGTATTTTTATTCTTATTTATGATGTAATAAGAATTTCTACCAGACTAATTAGAACCCAGAGTCTACCCAGAGGTATACCCAGAGTTTCTACCTAGAGTTTTGAAAATTCGAAATGATCTTGTTAAAAGGATTCTCAATTTATTTTGATGGAACGAATTAGATTCAGTGCTATATCATATTTTGTATTGCTATAACGAGTTTCGTTTAAAGGTCTCAACTGAATCGAAATTATTGGCTATAAAGTAAATTCCTATATAAAAAAATTTTTAAAAATTTCTTTTAATGTATATTCTTTATTGAGTTTTTATCTTTAGAATTATATTTAATGATCAATTATTTTGGATTCAGTTGAGGTTTTTTAATGAAATTCGGTAGAGTAATAAAAAATTCTATCAAAAACTAAATTTATCTTGTTTCATTAAAATAAGTTAAGAAACCTCTAAACAAGATCAATTCAAATTTTCAAAAAAGTAAACTTTAAAAGCTCATTTTATCAAAATTAATTCAAATATTGAGTAAACAAAAAAAACACGTATCGACTCAATTTTGATCCAGTTTACAAAAATACAATTAAATAAATACCTTTTAAACCCTTTGAAATATGATACATAATGAATGATATCAAATTTCTTGAAAATTATACAAGATAATTTATATATTTTCCAATTTTATAAAATCTGAGCAAAACCAAACTTGGGGTTAAAAAATAATTTGATTCACTTAAATATTAAAGGAGATATAAGTCTAAGTCACCCGACACGTAAAAAGGCCATCACTGTAAGTTATTGATTAAATGTATTTTGAAATATAACTCTAATTTTAAAAATTAATTTTAATTTAATCCATCATAATTATATAATTTATAATGGATAAATTCAAATAAAAATATTGATTTAATTAAAAACTAATTTTAATTGTAATTTTTTTACGATTTTTTAAAGTACATCAGTTTAAACTTATAAAAAAATAAAATAAGAACCTTTTCTATCCCCATTTTTTAAACTTAATATATGGATTAAATTATAAAATATTTAGAGTTAAAATTACAGTTTTTTAAATATTTAAATAATTTAATAAATTTTTTAAAATTAAATATAATAATTTGATAATTAAATTAATTTTTCTCGGTTTGTGATTTGAAATAAAATATTATGAATAATTGAATTATAAAAACTTCTTTTATTTAAGTTTGTAAGTCTGATAATTTATTAGAGAGGAAATAAATATTGATTATTATATTAAGAAATTTTAAAAATTTACATTTGAATAAAATGTTAAAATAAAAATTAAAATTAATATTTTAAACTTTTCTCAAATTAAAACAATAAATAAGTCTAATAATGTAAACTTTTATCATTAAATTTATTCATTAACTGAGTAACTGAGGGAAGTTGTAGGATGTGCTCTCTCTCTTCCTTACTCTTTTCCTCTCACTCACTCACTCTCTCTCACTATGGAAAATAATCTTTTTAGAAACGGGGAAATTTTATCTATTTGACACAAAAGGAAGAGTGTGTGTAAGCTGTTATATTCTTTTTTGGAGATCAACTCTTTTGTTATTAACCGGAAAATTTCATTTTTTGATAGAAACAGAAGGAAGTGGTAGACTATGATATATTTCTCTTTTTTCCAACTATTCTGTTAGTAACGGGGAAATTTCATTTTTTAAAAGAAACAGAAGGGAGGGGTAAGCTGTGTTATCAATCTCAGGCCCCCAACTTTTTGTTAGTATTGGGGAAATTTTGTTTTTTGAAATAAACTCAATGGCTTTTAAGCAACCTTCTCTTTTGACCAATCGTTTTGATAGTAACGGAAAATTTAATCTTTTTGATAAAATAGTAGCCATGTGTTTAGGCTTAAATTTTTTTTCTCTAGGCCAACTAATTTGTTAGTAACGGGGAAAGTTCGCCTTTTTGATAGAAAAAGAAAGGAGTAGTAAGCTATGCTCTCATTGCCAATCACTCACATAACAAATTACAAAGTACGAGAAACAGGGAAACCCATACTTGTATAGGAATCTTTTAAAATGCTTTAATATAATTTTAGCTGGACTATATTAACTCGCTATTATATTATATTGATAGAAGCTCGTAAATGTAGTGATTATCGGACTTTGCCTCAAACCTTGTTTTAAATTTTATTAGCAAGATGATTTAAAAATTCATTTATTTTGTGATATTTCTTCCGATTGGTCAAATAAAGTGGACAACACTTTTAGCAATAAATAATTTATTTTAAAATTAATCAAAATTAAAGACATTTATAACAAAGGTTGAGCATAAATATAAATTGATTTTAGAGTAGTTTACACAACGAAATTCAGATCAGAACTAAAGATAAGCATTGATTTTAGAGGAAAATGAAACTATCGATTGTCTCATAAATAATAACAAAAGTATACCATAATTAGAAAAATATTTAAAAAACTTTGAGATGAGTTGATTAGATATAAGTTGAGTAGAATTTAGTTGTTAAGTTTAGTTTAGTTGACATTAGATCACATGACTGTCTCATTCCCCGCGTTTTAAATACGTAATCAATTATTAAATTTAACGAAATTTTGATCCGAAGACAAATCTTATAAACCAAAAAAAATTCAGAATAAATAAATTTTTATCCCATTAATTGAATTATAATAATTACTATATTTTATATTGAATTCTCTGATCTATAGGATTCACCAGATAATTTTTCTTGTGACACCAATCTGGTTATATCGAACACAAACTCTATTTATTAAAATAATTAAGTCAATTTTCTTACAAATAATTTATATAAAAAATATAACTAAGTCATATATTATTGTAAATAATTTCCAATTGAAATATTTTAAATTAAAATTCAGTTTTAGTTAAAATTTTTTAAATTTAATTAGAACCATTAGTAACATTAGACCAAAGGAACAAGTTGATATAAATAATTTGTTTCAAAGAATCTGAATACAAGCCAACTATCAGTGGAAAAGAGGTTCGAGACCTGTTCGGCGACTACTAAAAATGAAAGAAATACTCACACTTAAGAAACAAATTACTTTTTTTCTCAAACAATTTTTGTAAACAAATATTGAAAGGACAAGGGACTGTTTAACGTTGTGGCTGGGCGAAGGGTTTTATCATGCTTATTCTATAGGTATTCATTGCCCCCAACTAATCTGTGATTATTATAGAAATCGATGCGGTAGAATTTTTATAAAGTTAAATTATGTGAAATTATTTATCATTAAGTCAATGGGGAAAAATCGAACTTTGACACCTTATTTAGACCCCGCCTATTAATTTTAAAATTCTGAAATTCTCAGCATAGATTTATTTCAACAGAAGGCAGTTTATAGAGAAGTGGCGTTAAGGTTCTCGCATTGGATCTTAGGAATCGAATTTTTTATATATTTTATAAGTATAGTCATCCCATTGGAATTCCATCTTCAAAAATAATGCGAGAACCTAAACGCCACTTCTCTATAAACTGCCTTTTGTTAAGATGAATATATGCTGAGAATTTCAGTTTTTTAAAATTAATAGGCGGGGTCTAAAATAGGTCACAAAGTTCGATTTTCCCCAATAGATCTAATGTTAAGGAATTTCAAAAAATTTAAATTAATAGAAATTCTACGGCATCGCTTTTTAAAAATAATCACAGTTTAGGTGGGGGCAATGAATACCTATAGAATAAGCATGATTAAACCACTCGCCCAACCAAACTTTGTTTAAAGCTTAAATTTAGAATTTTGTATAAATATTTATTTTTACAATATTTATATAATGTCCTAAATAAAAATTAAAAATATTTACAATAAAAGTTTTATATTTTTTAACTCATTTTATAAAATTAAAAAAAATTACAATTGAGAAAAAGCAATAATACTTTTTGCTATGAAGAAAGTAATACAGGGTCCGGCATATGTAGCTTCAACATTTCATGTCTTTATTATAAAAAATCTAAGTGTCTCAAATATGTTTGAAAATCATATTATAAAGCAAAATTTTTCCAAATTTTAATGAAACTTGAGACGTTTTGTAGGGTTGATCTTAGCCTTGATCAAAAAGTGTTTAGCAACAAAGTTGTTCATGGTAAAGTAATCTATTCAATAAACACCAAATATTTTGTTTTAATTTTGATCTAAATTTTCATAATGTTATTCTATGGGAAATTCTTGATATTCAAAGTACTATAAGTTTTAGGCCTGTAAACCGATTTAAATGATTTTGGTGGCTATTTAAAATATAACTCTTCTTCTATTAAACATTACTATAAAATTATTAATAATTAGAAAATTAACCTTAAATATATGACCTTTTACAAACCAGATAAAAAATATTGCTTGACATTAAGTAATAAAAAATAAATATAAATCACATTAAACCGCATTATATAATGAACATTATGCAATTTATTTGATTTTAATATCTCTTTTAGATTTTTTATAATAAAGACATGAAATGTTGAAGCTAAATATGCCGGACCCTGTATGTACCTAATCTACCGGCCAAAACACCCAATCTACAGGCTCACCCACCCACATTACTTGCCCAACCACACACCTTACATGTCTATTAACCCATTAAACTTGCTAACCCACTTATTTTATCGAATCACCCACCCCTTTATCGGTTCTCCCTCTTACTCTACCAGCTCACCCAACCGCTATATAGGACTACCCACTCTATCTATAGGTATAATTATCCATTCTGAAGGCCAACCCTCTCACTCACACATTCAACTGGCAAAAATTAACATTCTAATGGCCCATGAATCTATTTTTTAGGCAATATCACCCACTTTACAGGCCAACCCACTCATTCTAAAGATCTCCAACCATTCTGCAGCTCCACCCACCTATACTATTGGCTCAACAACACAATCTTAATGACCACCCACCCACTCTACTAGCTAACCCAATTATTCTGTGTTCTCCCCTTATTTATACCCTTTTGATGATAATGTGAAAATGTCTATTTTTGATAGAAACGTAGAAGAGTGGTAGGCTGTGATATCCTTCTCTGGTTACCAATTCTTTTGTTAGAAACGATGAAATTTCGCCTTTCTGAAAGAAACGGATTGGCGTGGTAGGCAGTGATAAAATTCTCTTTTGAACAGCTTTTTTGATATTAACGGAAAATTTTGTTTTTCATTACATTTACCTAGTAATGTGTAGTATATATAATAGTTTCGCACCCACAGACCCACCCACTCTACAAGCTCACCCACCTACTCTTCAAGCTCCCCAACTACTCTTCAGGCTCACCAAACTACTCTAAAAGCTCAACTCACCAATTCCCTTTACTGACATATTCACTCACTCTAACCTTCCTTGGTATGCAGCGCATAAATTTAAACCAAAAGAGTGGTAGGTTGTGTTCATTCTTGAAAACAACCCTTTTGTTTGTAACATGAAAATTTAATCGTTTTGATAGAAACAGGGGGAAGTTGTAAAATATGCTCTCTCGCTCCCTCTCTCTTTCTTACTAAATTCTGCTCACTCCCTCTCTCTCTCTCTCTCTCTCTCTCTCTATGGAACCAATATTTTTGTTAGTAACATGGAAATTTCATCTAATTGATAGAAACAAAGATTGTGTGTAAGCTTTTATATTCTTTTTTTTGGAGACAAACTAATTTATTAGTAACGGGGATATTTCATCTTTTTGATAGAAACAGAAGGTAGTGGTAGATTTTGATATATTTCTCTTTATTCCAACTGTTTTGTTAGTAACGGGAAAATTTCGATTTTTAAAAGAAACGGAAGGGAGTGGTAAGCTGTTATCCTTCTCTATAGACCTACCTTTTTGTTCGTAATGGGGAAATTTTGTTTTTTGAAATAAACGCAATGGCTGGTAGGCAACCTTCTCTTTTGACCAATTGTTTTGATAGTAACGGAAAATTTCATCTTTTTGAAAAAATTTTCAATCTACTACAGTTTTTCATTATATTTACATTGTAAGTGTAGTATATGTAATCGTTTCACCCCCACTCACCAACTCCCCCATTTCGTTCTCTGGTGGCCCACCCTTTTATTAAAAGCGGGAAAATTTCATCTATTTGATAGAAACGGAGGGAAGTTGTAGGCTGTAATTTCTTTCTCTAGTTACCAACCCTTTTGTTAGTAACGAGGAGATTTCGTCTTTTTGAAAGAAACGGAAGGGCGTGGTAGTCATTAACAACCTTCCCCTTTGAACAGCATTTTTAACATTAACAACAAATTTCGTTTTTTGATTGAAGCGAAAGAATGTGTGTAGTCTCTTAAATCCTTCCCTGGTGGACAACTCTTTTGTTATTAAAGTGGAAATTGTCTTTTTGAAAGAAACATTGTTGAATTGTAGGTTGTGATATCCTTCTTAGGTGATCAACAATTTTGTTAGTAACGGGGAAATTTCTTCTTTTTTAAAGTAACGGAAAAGAGTTTGAAAGTATTGATATCCTTCTATAGTGACCAACCCCTTTCGTTAGTAACGGTAAAATTTCGCCTTTCTGAAAGAAACGGTAGGGAGTGGTAGTCAGTAACTGCCTTCTCCTTTGAACAACCTTTTAGATATTAAATTTCGTTTTTTTGATAGAAGCAAAAGAATGTGTGTAGGCTCTTAAATTCTACAATGGGGACAACCGGGGAAATTTTATTTTTTTAAAGTAGCAGAAGGAAGTGGTAGGTTGGTATATCCTTTTTTGGCCAACCTTTTTGATACTAATGGAAAAATTTCGTCTTTTTGATAGTAGAAAAAAGTGTGTGTTTAACCTCTTATATCCTTCTCTGGGGACCAACTCTTTTGTTAGTAAGGGAGAAAATTTGCCTTTTTGATAATTTAGGTGGGAAGTTGTAGGCTGTGATAAACTTCTATTTTGACCAAACCTTTTGATAGTAACGGAAAAATTTCGTCTTTTTGATAGAAGCGATAAAGTGTGTGTATATTTGACTAGGCACTTACCTCCTTCACTGAGGACAACCCTTTTGATAGTAACGGAAAAATTACGCTTTTTTGAAAGAAAAATAAAAGAGTGATAGGCTTTGCTCTCATTGCCAATCACTCACATATCAAATTAAAAAATACTAGGAACATTGAAACCCTAACTTGCTTAGGAAACTTTTTAAAATGCTTGATTATATTTTTAGCTGGACTAAATTAAATTGCTATAAAATTATATTGATAGAAGCTCGTAAATGAAGTGATTATAGGTTTTCCCTCAAACCTTGTTTTTATATTAACGGGGAATTTCGTCTTTTTGATAGAAAAGGAGAAGTTTGTGTAAACTGTGATATCCTCCTTTTGAGACTAAACCTTTTGTTAGTAACGGGGAAATTACGCCTTTTTGATAGAATAATAAAGGAGATGTAGGCTATGCTCTCATTGCCAATCACTCACATAACAAATTACAAAGTAATAGAAACAAGGAAACGCATACTTGTATAGGAATCTTTTTAAAATGCTTGAATATATTTTTAGTTGGATAAAATTAAATTGCAATTATATTATATTGTTAGAAGCTCGTAAATGTAGTGATTATGTGCTTTGCCTCAAACCTTGTTTTATCTGTTTATTTCCTATATTTTCCTTGTTTTCTCTCAATAAAATTATCTATATCAATTTTTATCTGTCTCAATATCTTTCACTTCTTTTATTTGATCTAAATTAGTTCATCAAATTCCTTAAATATATATTAGCATCTTCTCATTCCCTCTCTTGATATCTCTCTCAAACTTATTATTTATATCAAATTTTCTATAGGTTTCATTGCCTTTCACTTCCTTTAAGTGTAATTTATTAGCGCAGGCAAATTACCTAATTCTCTAATAGTCTCATTTCATTCCCTCTCTTACTTACTCTTTCTCTCTAATTTAATATCTATATCAATTTTTCTATCTGTCTCAATTTCTTTCATTACCTTAGTTTAAACTGAATTAACGAAGCAAATTACATATATCACTATTAGAATTTAATCATTTGATCTCTCCTTTTTTTACCTATATAATTATCTTTATTTATTTTTTATTTGTCTCAATGTGATTTTCAATTTGTTTCTATATTTTTCTTTCTCTCTCTTTTTTGTTCTATCTTACTAATTATCAATATCAAATTTTCTATCCTTTTAATATCTTTCGTATTTTCAAAATAAAGTTCAATATTATATTTATTTTATACTTAAAACGAATCAAAATATGCCTTATATAAAAATTAAATAAATTTAATTTTATTATATTAAGAAAATATTATTTCAATTGTGACTAGAATTTTAATAATCTTAACTTGTTGTTTTAAATATTTGGTAAATTTTATAAACAAAAATTAGCAGATCTTTAATAAAATGTTCTTTTAAATTAAATTAACTAGATAGATTCAAATAATTAAAAAATAAATAAAAAATTAATAAAAAATATCAGTTTTTGTTTTAACACAAAATAAAATATATTTATCTTGGTGCAATTTTTTTCATATTACATTGTAAGAATTTACCATTATACAAGATCATTTTATTAAAAACTGCTTGAAAATCGGTAGATTCTTTGAAAAGCTATCAAGTTTAAAGCAGATTACGGTAGTTATTATAGTGACTGTATCTCTTCTACCACTCTCTTTCTCTATTTTTCTCTCTCTTTATTTCCCTCTCTCTCTCTCACTAACTTATTATTATTTTTTCTATATGGGACAATGGCTCAAACTTCCTTCATGTTTTGTAAACTAGCGCAATTATTTATTTAATTCTTCATGCTTTTTATATATTCATTTATCTAATTCTTTATCTATTTGTCTCTATACTAATCTCCCTCTCATTAACTATCTCTGTCTATCTGTAACAGTAATATTTATTTCTTTTTAATGTTCTGAATTAGCGAATCATCTATCTATTTTTCAATCTAGAATATTGACATTTGTATAGATTTTAAGGTTCTCTTTCAAAACTTAATTTAATATATTTATTAAAATTTAACCTTTTAAAAATTATTATACAGATTAACACTAAAATAATGCAGAGATATATTCTGATATATTTGGTCATTTTAAATTTTTTGCTGAAAAATCTATCAATAATAGAATGTAGGAAGTGGTCATTTGATAATCAAAATAATAACAAGGAACTTGACAAAATATTTATAAAATTATATCCCAAATGGAAAGAGAAGTAAGTAAATTTTAATAATTATTAATTCAATTATATTTTTAATAGATTGAATGATAATAAAAAAGTTGAAGAAGTTATTGAATGTCTTAACCAAAATATACGTGGCATGAAAAAGGATCAAAAAGCTTTCAATTTTAAATCAACTGCTACTGCATCCGAAATAATACAAGGATATCAAAAAAGGTTATTCTATAACTTAAACTTAATCAATTCTTCTAAATTATATTTGTCATCTTATTCAAGGCTTAATTCATCCAAGGATCATCTATATTATTACGGGAGATATTTTGGCTATTATACATGCCATATGCCAGCTGCAAAAGTAAAATAATTTCAAAACGAATTGTTTCGAATATATTCATTACAAATTAATGCTAAATATTGGGTTTCTTATTTTTTGCAATTAATTTCTAATATAAAAGTATAAAATTTTATTAAGAATTAATTTCAATACAATATGAATATTTGTATTTTTTAAATAAATCTTATTTATATTTTCATGGTAAAATTTTTATTTGAGCAATTGATAAAATCTTAATTAAAGATAATTAAAATTGTTTATATTCTTTAAGGTTTAATTTATAACAAAAATTATTATTTTGAAAATTATTTGAAAAATGTATATACAAATTTTAAATGAAAATAAAATTAATTTAAAAATGCATTTTTTGTAAAAAAAATGAATAACATAATAAAAATGTATAAAATCTTTAAAAATTGACGTTTCAAACTAAAATTTGTAGTCAGGTTATCAAAAAATTTAAAATATTTTATTTATATAATTTTTATTTATTTGAAATAATTTTTATAAAATAACTAAAATATAGCTTATAGCTATAATATAAGAATAGTCAAATATGACAAAGAAGATATAAAAATAGGATTTAAAGTTTTTAAGGAAATGTTTTACTATAAAATAAATTTTACTAGTATCCTCTAAAGCTTAAAGATTTAGCAATGTCAAGGAATATAATTAAAATTAAAATCTATTTAAACTTATTTATTTTGAAATTTAATTTAAAAATTTGAAATTAAACAAGATTTGCCGCCACCGTTGCAAAAATTTTAAAGACCTTTTTTAAAAACAGCTGACTTTCGGTTGAATTCCTCATAAACCTTTTATTTTTTATAAATGATTTTAAAAAACCAAAAACATTATTTTTAATTGAAAAAATATATTTTTCTTAAATATTTGATGAAATTCAAATATTTTTCAAAATTGAATGGCAATACCAATCAGGTAAATGAGGAAAACATAAAAAACAACCTCTTCAAATAAAATTTTAAAAAAACAAGGTTTGTAAACAAAGTAATAAGCACTACATTTATGAGGATTTGTCAAAATAAATTATTGGCAAAATATTGTGAAGTAGTTAATAAGAATATAAGTTAGACAGCCAAAATACCAAAAGTTTTTTCATGGTCTACTCGTCAGGAGAGCGGAAGCCACCGAATAGACCAATTCAAATGGACAAAGATTTACTCATCCTTTAGTTATTTTGCGTTGGGTTGAGGCCAAGAAAACATATAGTTAAAATATTAAAACATTTATTAAATTAAAATAAAGGGTAAATCGTAGTTCACACAAAATTTGGACTTGAATAAGCCCTATATAACAATGATAGCAAAAGCGCAAAACTTAACAAATAAAACCATTAATTATACCAAATTCTCAATTCCCATCCAATGAAAGATATAGTTAAAAATATCACATTTATGAGACCGAAAAAATAATTGAAATTGAAGTACAAATAAATACGCAGTAATTAATGCTAAAGGAGATTATATCTAGATGGCTACCTGTGAGGTGTTTAACAATATAATAAGGACAAGTTTAATGTATGGAATTGCACCAAATATATTATCCGATTCGGGAATGAAAGTTGACAAATGAAACTATATTATAATAAAAAATTGATAATAAAAATAAAATCAAAAATTTACCACTTGATTGCTTAAGTTTCGACTAAGGAATGTCGACACGTAAGCGTTAATTGAGAATGGAATTTGAGAAACTTCTTGAGTTTCTCAAATGATTTAAAACTGTTGGTATTCAATTCAGGCCAATATGAATAGAATGCATTGAGCGCCACTTTGGCAGTAAATGAATAAAATATTCTTTTCACTTGTGTATAATTTAAAGTTTTTTTTAAATATTTGTGCCAAATATTTTGAAACTTACCTTCGTTGATATGACCACTAAATTCCACCAATCATTTAAGAAATTATAAGCTAATTATATGTTAAAATTAAAGAATAATGTATTTACCTTTCACTTAAATCAATAGTTCAAGATTAAATACTGATTAATTTTAATTAATTTTGAAAAGTTGAGAAACATTTAGCTCATTTACCATAATTTTGTGTCTAACCAATAAAAACCGAGTCCTCAAACACTCGTTCCTACTCTCAACCACTCGAACATATTCTCAACCAAAACAAATATGACAACTCATATCCAATTGCAACCACAACCACTTGCACAAATTGAAAGTAAAAACAAATTTATTTTAAATTATACTATAGTTTAATAATTTGCAAACAAATGAGTAAATCCACACTTTTTCACCATATAACTTACCTTAGCTAAAACACAATCGTATATACACAGCGGTACATACACGCCACCGCTCTCACACAACCTTCCACACCCCACTACTATTCCACAGCCACCCATTATCCCACACACTTCCACAACCACATATTGTACCACACACTCAGCCACATCCACCCATTTTCCCACACACTCTTCCACAACCACATATTGTACCACACACTCAGCCACATCCACCCATTGTCCCACACACTCTTCCAAAACCACATATAGTACCACACACTCAGCCACATCCACCCATTGTTCCACAATTACTAACGTTTCTCCTTTTTCATACGCCTCTTGACCCACTCATTCTCCCTCACTCACAACAAATACTTACCAGGATTACTCATCCACACCATTCCAGGTCTAAATGCACTCTCTCACACCCTATATGTACCAGGACCGCTCATGCATCCTTTATAATTACCACGACCATTCACACTTCATACTTACTAGGACGGCTCAAACACACCATATTTATCGGAACTGCCCAAACACAGCCAATAATTACTCAGATCTTCATTATTTATGTACACTTTCTTTAATTAAAATTTACTCTATTTTATGACCATAATTTGATAACGTAAACAACTTCTAGGTCGCAGTTAAAGTACATGTTATTCTTGTTTTTGTCCTCTTAGCAGTGCTGCTAAAGGGCTGAGCCAGTCCTTATAACGCTTCTTATTGGAAAAGTATGTCCACGCATCTAAAGTAAAGAAACAATGATTAGTTGCCAACATTGGGTTTGTGGGCAGTATTTATTCGTTTTTAAATTAATCAAACCGGAACCCTTGACCATAGTAGATGACAGACCCAAAATTTCCAACGTATATTTTAAAACTTCCACCAAGGTCTTTCCACTTAAATGAAAAGATGCTACAGAGTCGGATTTTGAGTTCTATTGCTTTTGGTCATGATGGCTGACAGTCCAAATGGCTGTCTTATTATTCTTGGAATGTCCATAAAAATGGGTTTATCTTCATTTCCGGCGTTTGCCACCATCAGGGATGATCCGTATTGGGCAATCCGAGGGTTTCCTTTTTTGTGTTATATTTATTTGGTTTGTGGGGCGGCTTGGGTGATGAACCTTCTCTAAGGCCTCTGTGGCAAATCCCAGCCACAGATAAATGTTGAGAAGGTGCTTAAAAATATTTGCCAAATTAAGCTTTTTAGGGTGTCAATCACGGAACCCTGCTATTCTATAATCAGTGTCCTATATTTTTAGAGTGTGTCAGAAATTTGTTTTGATAAAATGGGTTTTATTTTAATAATTTTTTATATGGTCAATGCCCTTTAGAGTCGTTTCTTAAAATATTTAAGGTGTGTCTGGCTTAAGGCCTCCAGGACAAGCCGAGGTCTGCATCATCCATTTCCCAGAACTAGGGTACACTATGTGCAGTACCCTAATAGGGGACAGTTCCGAAATTTATGGCTTATTTGACCATTAATTGAACCAAAAATGAGCCCTCCATCAAAGAATAAGGGCTTTATTTTAATCGCTATCTTATCGATTAAAATTTTAATTAATACCCGAAACGATAAACATTTAATAATGCCTTCGATTAGTGATTTTCCAAATTGTGATTATATCTGTGATGAAATGTAGTTTCAAATCTCTATAAGTTCGTCACAAAGAAATAAATATTTACTTACAAATGAATGCAATATCTATTTCTGTTTATATTATAAGGAAAATAATTACAAATTATATCTATTAAATCAATGAATAGTTTGTCATTTATTGAACAAATTAAACAACAGATTGAATAAGTGTACCATGATACTCAAAGATTTTCTGTCCTTCACCTATAATGAGTTGTAATAATTTATCAATATATATGGTACAAGATCATTTGGAAGGTTTATATAATAACAATAAATTTATATTAGGATTATATTAAAAGTTTTTCATTAAAAGTAATAATACTTAAAGAATAATTCAAATATATTAATAAATGTTTAAATTTCATAAACAAATACATTAAACACTCCAAATGTTAACTCACTCGGGACCTGAAAAATTGGTTCAAATTAGGAGTTTTTCACTATAAGAGTGAGCCCTATATAAGTGCTTAAAAATTTCAAATGCATTTATATACGATTTATAACATTAATTATTATTATTTTAGTATATTTTGATTGAAATAATGTCTTAATTATTATTAATTGAATTTACTATTATATTTTGGGAAAAAAATATTTATAATCAACACTTCTGTAGTCATTAATACAAAAATAATTTCTTTTTATCTTCTTTTA
>JAQFZM010002270.1:0-14231 GCA_034695785.1 Galumna obvia | reverse complement strand
CACTCTCTCTCTCTCTCTCTCTCTCTCTCTCTCTCTCTCTCTCTCTCTCTCTCTCTCGCTCTCTCTCTCTCGCAAATGGGTTTGAGTATAATAATTTTTTTTCGTCTTTTCTTTTATAAAAACAGAAACATTTAATACATTTTAGTTATAAAAAAGTTGTGATTATAATAATAAAAAGATATCAGCGATAATACAAATTATATTTTTTAGTCTCAATAATGAAATTTCCTGTTTTTGTGAAGAGAAAATCCTATTACTTAAATCATCTTTATAGTAAAGGGTAGATCTTCCTCTTTACCATGATTACTGTAAATGATTCCTTTCTCCTCAAACTAGAACCAACACCAGAGGTGATACCAGTCCTCCATAACAACACATACACTATTAATACCTAAAAATTCAGACAAAAAATAGTTAATAATATTAATAATGAAAATAATATTTTCTCAAAGAATTACTTAACTGTAATTTCAAGTTTTCGAAACTAAACGCAAAGAAAAAAATATATAAATTTAAAACAGAATTAGAGTTCAGTATTTTTCCCTTAAGATTAGATAAAAATCTTTAGATATTAGATAAAAACCAGAGACAGACTGAAAATACACTTCCATTAACTATAAGTACATTTTTTTCATTGAGAAGAATGTAATTTCATTCAATTTTTATTCTTAGGCCAAAAACAGATCCATTTCTTATGGCTTTTTCTTGAGAGGAGAGGCATATATTTCGTTAGATTTTTTGAAACCTCAAAAATTTTATACCTAATGTTAGACATCAAAAGCCTATAATTATTTTCGTATATTTTACTCATGAATAACGATAGGGATGTCCAACGGGTGGGAACACTAAAATTGAGTTCTATGGAGTTCTCCAAAATTGATTACAAAAATGTGTACTCTATTTTCTAATTTCTTTGTAAATGAGCAAGGCACATATCTCTTTCATGTGACCATCTCTGAGCCCCGGCTTTGAATGAAGTTCGTTCACTACTCCTGTCAGTCATTTCCCGAACATTCAATGAAATATTGTTTTTAATAAAAATAAAATTAATTTCTCAAAAAACACATCAAAAACTCATTTAAATTTTGGGGAATTTTCTCATCCATTCTCTACTTATTATTAATAATTATCTTTTGTTTGGTATAATTGTGGAAAAACAGCAGAACATGAGTTACTAATTCTAAATAGACCATTATTAATTGACCATGAACATTTATTAATTCTATACTAATGTTAAAACAGGCAGTTCTCCGACGGCCGGCGCAGAAGTGGAGGCACTAATGAAGAAAATGCAGACAATTAATGAACAGAAGGGCAGCGCCGGTACCGATCCTGATTCGGCCTCACAGGAAGACTTACTGAAGAACCTTGATAAATTAGAATACCAGACTCAGGAACAGCTACTGTTGCCATTGTTCTCATCGCAACAGAACAGTTCACCGCAACAGTTAGTGGGCGCCCAACCCGTAGGCAATAACCAAACGAATAACACTAACAGTAATAATAATAATAATAACAATAATAATAGTAATAACAGTAATAGTAATAATAGTAATAATAATTATAACACAAATGGGGCGACCGTTGCCACAAACGGCACTCCTGTGGGCCCAGTAGTGGACACACAGTCATTGGCCGAATTGTATAAGTTTTTAGAGGACCCACAGTTCGGTTACGAAGACTTTGCCCGAAGACGCGATGAGTCAGACTTTCCAACGTTTCGCGTTCAGGACTACTCTTGGGATGACCACGGATTCAGTCTTGTCAATAGACTTTACTCAGATATCGGCAATTTATTGGACGAAAAGTTCAAAATCTGCTATAATCTCACTTATTATACGTGAGTAACACCTTGTTCATTTTACTTTCGTTTACTTTTATGCCCTTGAACCTTTTATTTAAGATTAGCTAGATAATTTTTGCCCTTATAGTTAAGTAAATTTATAAAAGTAATTGAATTAAACTTGGCTAAGAATTGAACTAGCACAACAATTGCACCATTTATTAAATTAGATCAAATTAGAGTCTGGCAAATGAGCTTGCTCAATAAACTGATGGGTTGAGGGCTTTGATCCATTGTTCTAATTATCTAATTTGTTGGCACAGAATGGGAAATAAGACAAACATCGACACAACGCCTTTCCGTAGAGCCATTTGGAATTACATTCAGTCGATGTATGGCATACGACACGACGACTACGACTATCGCGAAGTCAATATCCTTTTGGAACGAAACCTAAAATCTTATATAAAGTCTTTATGTTGTTATCCGCATCGAATCCGCACAAATAGGGACTACTCTAAAGTTATGCGCGGATTCAGGCCTTCAGAAAAGGTATGTTATGTCCACATTTCAATCCAAGGATAACATCTGTTCCTCTGTTTATCGCCATTCCTTTAATGCCAACAAAAATGTTTTGCTCACATAATCACTTAAAATATGTTTAATTGAAATATTGGATGACCTCGACTACTGACTACTGAGTTATTTGTGTGTAGCCTTTGTAGCAAGCACACCCAATATTATATTAGACAATTTAACTGAGCTAGTAACAATTTTTGATTGATTAAGAAAATTGTTTACAAGCGTTGATTTAAGACAAATATTTTTAAAACTTTCATTTTGACCTTGTTAAATACTGCTGAACATTGTCGACTATTTTTAGCAAGGAGAAATACCTCGATGACACATACCAGTGACATATGATTTATAATTGTTTATGTCTTTCCATTAGATTCACGTAAATTTGATGACATTCGAGGCCAGACTTCAGGCAGAGCTGTTATACGCGTTGCGGGCCGTTATGCGACACATGACTTGATGGGTGACTTTTGTTTTTATTTATTTAATTAATGAAAAAAAGCCTATTTTTAAAACTCGCGAAAAACGTCTGAAGAATTCGTTTAATTCTTTTTTTCTGAAGAGATTTATTCATAAGAAGAAGAATAGAATTAAATCTGAAACAAAACAAAAAAACCACCAAGATTCATTATTATTTTTCAATTATAATTGATTCAATAAAGATAAATACAGTCACATCCTCTGCCTTTGAGAGAATCATTGAGCAAAACAATGAGGTTTAAACCTGGATACATTTTTTTTCAGTTTGTGCAAGGTCAGTGTCCGTATTGCCAAGCATTGATTGGCAGGCCTTTAAGTGAGCTAGGTCTCATTAAAGTAAAGTCCGTCTGCTCTCCATTTCTCTTAAAATAAGAGGTTAGACTGTATTAACACATATTTGAGTAAATAATTATTATTATATTTCTTTTCGTTGATATTTACAAAAATTCGATATAATTTTTCAAACTAGATCATTTTTCAGATTAAAAATAATGAGTGCATTCAAATAAAATTAAGATTGTTTTTATAATAATTTGAGCAAGTTCATTTTTTCTATTCATTTCTCTGTTTAAAATTTAAATTTAATTTTCTGAAAAAAATCTATAAAAAAAAACTTCCAAATAATGAACGAAACAAAAGATTTTATTCGAAAAAACAAATAAAAAGTTGAATGAAATTATATTTTTGGAATGACAAAAGTATCAAGCTAACATTTTGTTAGTGATTAGAGAACTCTTATTAGCGGCAATTGCTTTAAAATTAGCTTGATACAAAAGTGAAGAAAAGTGAACATTAATATATATATTTTAAGAATGATAAAAAAGAATTTTAACTATGAAACCTATTCGAGCAAGCAACTTATTTGTAGTGATTTCGTAATATTTTTCTCGAACAATTGTTCCTGGATTATATAGGAAACAGAACTTTTTCTGCATTTTTACTTTGATAGTAGAGATAACTTTTACTGATTATAGTTAGCGACGAATCAATTGTTGTTTAGAAAACATAAAAAAATAAATTTTTTTTAATTAATAAAATCTTAAAAATTTCATATATTTTTAGTGATTTCTTGTCATTCAGTCTAATCTCATTAGAATTCGGGAGTCCCGCTCCCGGGCGCCGGTAATCCCGTCTCCCGGTGTTTATATACTTTTATTAGCAATGAGATCATTCTGAATGAGACCGAGACTCACTCATTAATTTCACTTGCTGAAAATACAATGCCGCAATCTTGCACACAATAAATATTGTATTCTATAGCTTTAATTCAGTTTATTATTATTATTATTATTGATTATTAATTATTATTATTATTGATTATTATTATTATTACAATTATGGTATTATAGGATTTTTCAATTTTTAGACAAACAAATAAACTTGATAATTTTTCCAATCAAATTAATTGTGACAATTATATTATTATAACTATTATTACAATTATTATTATTATTATTAATTGAGAAAAAACTAATTCTTTATTTTCAAACGAAAAAATACTACAAAATATAATTACATTATTAACTGAATATTATTATAATAAGTAGAAATATATAATTATAAAATTACCAAGATCATTTAATTAATAATTGAAATCGTGATAAAAGCAATAGTTGTTTAATGTTTTCAATTTTAACACAAAAAGACAAATGAAAAAAACACAAAAAACAAACAAATCTTTTCTTATTAGGATTTTCTCATTAGATTTGAAATGAAAAACTGAAAATTATATAAAAATATATATTAATTATTAATATTTAGTTTAGTATTAATTACATTGAATTCTACATAAAATATATTCAAACGAATATTCTTTGCATATATTCTGAGCTCTTTATTATTAAATTAGTTATTATTTCTCTTCCAATTGATGTCCACATAAATTGTGTGTAATTGTGATCATAAATCTGTGAATAATTTCAGAAAAAATTACATTTTTCATCGCGTTTTATATCAGTGATGCCCAGAGGGTTAATGCCCTCTCCATAGAGACAAAGTGAGCTTGATACAAATAAATTCTACTCAAACGTGTATTTGAAAGATTAATTTTTTGAAATAAGCAGCCAATTCTAATATTTAACCATGTTTAATGTGGCCATTAATATGATCATAACAATGTTTGATCTAAACAGAATCTAGCACAAACTAGTTGTTTCAATTAATTTAGTTTAATTATTTTTAGTTACCTTGCTCTTTTTCAAACGAACTTGTTAGGTGTTGTTGCAATTTACTTAAGAATTGGTAATTATATCCCCCCATAATGTACTCGATTACTCCCCCTAATGTTGGGCATCACTGGACATCTCATATGACAATCGAATTGAATCCCATATAATATTCTCTTATCGTTTCAATCGATCGCAGTTTCGGTTAAAATAAGAGTAAAACTTCATTTCAGAGCAAATATTTATTGAGAAGAAAATACTGAAAATAAATTTGCAAATCCTTTACACTATTTTAGGGCAACTCTTAGAAAATGTATGAAAAATGGTTTTCCTATGGAAAACGTGTTTTTTCCTAAATTGAACTTGCTCTATCTTTTTTTCTCTCTCTTTTCACTCTTTTCAAATAAAATCATTTTTTATTTCAATGATCTCTCCATTGAATGACTTTTGAAATTTATCATTTCAAAAAGTTAGCATGATACTTTCTAAATTGAATCATTTTCACTTAAATTATTATCTTGCAAATAAGATCAGTTTCCTTTTGAGAGTTTCTATAATGTATTCCCGGTTTTCTTAGAACTTTTGAAATTTGATAGAATAAACAGTGAATTGACAAAAATAGCCATGGTGACATCAAAAAAATGTTTAAACATTTCTCCGATTATTTTGTGAAAAATGAGAGTTTTTATGAAAAAACTATGAAAAGTGGAAAAACAAGAAAAACACAAAAAGTTTGAAAGATAACATTGAAAACGATATTACGATTCGTGGGATTCATTCCTTGTGTCTGTCACTCATCTGATGTCACATTTCAACACAAAAATTCTTAAAAGACTTTTTATTTCTTCAAATAAATAGAGAAAAAAAAATTATTGAAAACTTTTGAGAAGGATTTCAGTTTCAAATGACTTACAAGTTGTCAGTTCTTTCCATTTCGACGTTTTCTTTCCTCTCATTATTTCAAATTGAAATACATTTTCTTATTCACAGATTAAACACCAAAAGAGTTGGTCTTTAAAAATAGATTTTCAATTTGTGTATCGCCTCTTATTCTACTCTTATTCTGTGCCATTGTTTTTCACACACATATAGCTGTGATATATGACAACACCAGCAAAAAGCCTACATTTAATAGTATTCCGTCATCCCTTTCCTCCTTCCCTGTGCTCTCTATTCTTCCATCCGATGAACAGCTATTTCTTTAGTTTCTATTAATATCTGATAACAACTGATAATAGAAAACAAATAGTAATTATAAATCAAATATTTCTAAGAATTCCTAAAATTAATAGCTTTTAATAGTCGAGTGAAACCACCGAATAGAAGGTCCGAATCATATTTGCATTGATATATCAGACCTGTCTCTTATTTATTATCATGATACAATTTTTCATTGAATAAATGGGTTTAATAATCATCAGAAAAAAATATATTAAAAACATTTCCTCATTAGACTAACCTCTCATTCGAGAGGTGTAACCGATTTATGAAATTTACAAAAAAGAAGAGCAAAAAAATAATACAAAAATTTCCTCAAAATTTTCAAATTAATCTTTCATTTCATTTAATACTATAAGAAATTACTTAAAACAAAATATTAATATAAAAGCATTTCTTAAAACAAAAAGGAAGGACTCATTCGTTAATTACTTAACGAATCCATAATTTACTATTTGTTTTCATCAATTCCTGTGTTGTTGTCTTTCATTTTACATAATCATCAGTTCTTGACTCGTGCTGTGCTATCGTTTAATGTTTGTGTGCTTTTTTTGAGAAACAGTTTGAGCCCCAGCTTTCAATCCATTAGACGTTGACGTTATCTTTAGCTCTCTTTTCATGAAGAGAACAGAACAGGCCTTCCCTTCATCTCAAGTGTCAATAACTCTTTAATTATGGGTTTTCTCATTTAAATATCAATTAAATCATTTTTTCCTGTGAAAAACTGGATATTTTTCAAGAATAAGAACCAAGAATAAAATAATATAGAGTTAATGTGTTTTTCGACAGAAATTTCTTTAAACTCTAACCGAAAAAAATCGTTGAAATAAATAAATTTAGAGTTAAATATAAATAAAAGTATATAAAAGTCACAAAAGAATATGTTTTTCTCAAATAATAAATGAGTTATTATTTCAACGAATAAACAAAATTATATCTTAAAGAACAGAATAAGAGACAGAATTGTTGATAAAGAGAGGGAGTAATTAAATGAAATGAGGAAAAGGCACTCAAAATACAGATTGAAATACAAGAGATTTTAAACTCATTTAAAGTCAATGTAATTGTTATTTATTTGTTGTGTAAATGAATTTCTTTACAAAAGTTTTTTGTTTTGTTTTGTTATTTCCTTTAAATTCTTATCTAATTTTCTGCACTTTTTTTTCTCTTCTCTTAATTTTCTTATTTTCGGTTCAAAACTCATTACTAACAAAACGAAACACAAATAATAGAGAGAAAGACATCCAAAAAAATTCATCTAATGTTTAGTTAATTTTCTTTTGCCTCAACTTTTTTTTAAGAGACAATAAAACAAAAATTTTCAAACAAAAAGAGTAATTAGTTTTTAAATTCAATTACTGTCAGACAAAACACTGTAAAACAAAATCAATTATTTGTTACAACGAATTGAGACAATTTTGAGACAAAAAAAAGACAGAATTTAAACTTAAACTAAGACTTAACCGATTGACTAATTTTTAGGTTAAAAACGACACACCTTTTATCAAATATTTTAATTTTAAATTTCATTCTTTGTTTGACTCTAAACTTGAGAATAATCTTTTAAAAAACAAAACTAAAATACTCAGAGCTTTTTCTCATTGCGATAAACACTTTTCCTGATTAGATTATCACAATTCTTATCAAAATGAAATTGCTAGAGCATACACTGCAGGGAATTTCAACGGTTAGTTTTTCAAAAATCTTGTTTAAAATAATTAATTTCATTCAAAAGAAAAATTATATTATAAACAAAATAAATATAAATCAAATGAAAGACTTATTAACAAATGACTACTACTTTCCTCGTCTTAAACCTGGATATCAGGCAAACACTTTGTAAACATTTATTATTATTTAAAGTTTAGAGCTCTTCATAAGAGAATAACTTGAAAATTATCTTCAAAAAATGAAATTACCATGTCAAAATTACAATAAATGTATGAGAAATTAAGTAAACAAGCATTCAATTCAAAGTTGATCTAGCTATCTTTCTCTCTTATTAAGAGTTTTAAACTTAAACTTCAATTAATTTCTATTTTTAATTCTCAATAAATATTATGTTATTATTATAATTAATATTATTATAATTATCTTTATTACAATTAATTGTCATTATTATTATATATCTATATTTCTAGTCTTATATATTATTTTCAAATTTAATTAATTAATATTTTTTCATTTATTCGCTAAAATATACGAAAATAAATTGAATTAATGCATTCACCTAGGCTATAATTGTCATGGTGAATTGGCAAGCTGACATCTGGCTCTGTCTGAAAAAACCACAGAACATAAAGAACTTTCTATTATTTTGTAAATTTACAAAAAAACAAACAAGATAATTTACTTCATTACTTATTCAGACACACAAAACAAGAACTGACAGAAAAAAATACAAAAAAAAGTTAATTATATTTAATTTAAATATAAATATTTTAGTGTTTTTTAAATACAATGTTTATTCTGTGATCTCTTTGTTCTGATTTTAATTCGAGAAAATCAACTTGATGAATATTTGATAATTTATAAATATTGGAAAAAAATCTAATTAAAAAAATATTAAAATAAAATTAATTACATTGTTCATTTGTTCGTGTTCATTTTATTCATCTCATTTTTATCTACGAAACGTTTGTTTGTCTAGCAAGGTCAATATTTGCTTGAGTCTCATTCACACAAATGGAAGACTTTATCTATGATGGAATCATCTTGCACTTTTAAACTCAGATAACCCTTAAGATTTTCCAAAGTAATAACCTTGTTAAAATTTATTTACGATGTGCTTAACTCAATCAGAAGGAGAGGGAGGGGAGAGAGAGGGAGAGAGAGTGATACTAGTGATGAATCTTAAAAATAGTAACGAGGTCGATAAACTTGGCAAGCCCATTTTAGAAAAGATCCACTATAAGTAGAGAAGACCTTGTTGAGTTATCATTAAAAATCGATCATGCTGAGAAGGAGAACACCTGGTCTTCTGCCAAAACTAGAGAATTAAATCAGAATTTGATATTAGATTTGACGACAATTTAATGAAATTCTTTGCTATACTTATGAAAAGGCTTTCCCCCCATTCCCTTATCCTTTGCCTCAGAACACACTGAGAATCGTCACATTCATTCTGAGTCTAAATGAGTTTTGGTAGCACTTATAGTACTCTGATAGCACAGTTTGGTAGCACCTGGCAATCAAAGCTCAGACTCGACTCTCCTTCAGATGCCACTCAAAATTAATTCTTAGCAAAAGTTTCTTAATATTTCATTTGAAAAAAGCATCAGGGTTGCACAACAACCATTCTTGCAAAACATTCTCTATTAATAAATAACTAAGAGTATATTTTGAGTAAAAGATAATGATGTGCTTTAAATTATAAATAAACCCTTTTCTCAGTAAATCTTTAATTTGTGGACATCTCTGAAGAAGAAAATGATTCGGAAATTAATTGAATTCTTAATGAAATGACAATAATTTTGATAGAATTACAAATAAAACTAAACTAATTAATGAAATGAGTGTTCAGTGTTGACAACCTGTGCTCAAACAGGGCTGACATTCAACATAAAACTCTTGTCTTTATTAAGAAAATTTACGAAAAATTGTCGCATTTAATGAAGTGCTTCTCAAATAACTTTTATATTAGAGGTTATGCGGAAAAGTCTTCCGACAGAAACTGGAACCAAACGACAGGCCTATCATCTGAAGCAGTGACCACAAAACGTCACTGATTACTGATTCCAGTGACAAATAAATTCTTATCCATTCTAATGAATTATTATTGGGGCCGACATTTAAGTCATAATTGCAACTCATATTTCGCTCAGAATAATACTGATTCGTAACAACTGTTTACTGGTTTGTGTCTATTCTGCTGATGAGGTATGAGTTAGTTATACAATATTGAACTACAGAGTGAACTACACAACGAAGAGTCAGAGTCTCTGCGGACAGACTTTATTATTGCAAATATTATTATTCTAAAAGAGGGGACAAACAAACAGTTCTAATGTCTAACTAAAGGCTCTTTTTTTCTCATTTTATTGATTTACGAGTCATTAATTTCAGAGCAGTTATCAGATGACCAAAATTCAAATCAAATATCCGAGACTTATGTTCTTTTTTATGGCTCTCAAACTCAGGCTATTCCACTATTTGATCAGGAAGAAATTAAATGTTAATATCTGTTTCCTTGAGCTTTTTGTTTATAGAGAATTGCTTGATGGTTTTTTTATAAACTCATTATTTTAGCAAGCTCTTTTAAAATGTATAAGTTTTCTTTTTTTATAACTTTAGAATTAATAATTGAAAATATGGTTAATATTCTATAAAAGTACCATGATCATCTATTTAATACCGAGCGTTTAATATTCAAATTTTATAGCTAAAGCCTGAGCTTAGATTAATTGCTAAGCAATTACCAAGATAACTATCGTGTTTAAGTGCAATTCACTCGACTGGAGTAAACATTATTCAAATGGAGCTAATCTTTTGCAGTAAAGACTAATTGCATGAAAACAAACATTAAAATAAAATCCCATTTCGGACATAAAAACCACTGAAACAAAAACAAAGTCAAGAAATTGTTCGCTAAAAAAATCAATTTTCTGTACCAATGGTTACAACAGATTAAGGACTTAATTATACACTTAATTTAAATGCCGTTCCTCTTATGGCGAGTCGTGGAAACACATTATATCACGAATAGAGCTCAAGGGCTATGAATATTGTCCAGACTATATATATGTGTGTGAGCATGGTCAAAAATAAAATCAAAGCACAAAAAAGTAATCAAGAATATAGACTTTTCTAGAAATAAATGATCACGATCAAATCTTCTTTATTACTCGAATTAATTAATTCAAAACTGTTTGCACCTAATATTTCACGGCTCAGAATCTAAAGAAGCCGATCCTCTCTTTATTCGCTTTGATTCTATTAAATGAACCAGGATCACAACCAGGATCGAGACATTGGTTATATCCCCGACAAATAATTTATTGGAATATCTTTTCTCATTAAAGCTCAGCATTTATTCCGGAATTGTTTGACCGGATAATAGTCTTTTCCAAATGAGTATTGCAAAGAAATCGCTTCTCTTAGTAACAGATAACATATTGCAATATGTGCAAGGTGTTCATATAACATGCTTTAAGTATGCTCTTGACTAATTTGAAACATTTATTAAAAAGAATTTTTCATTATTTAAAAAAAAGGTTATTTTACTCATAACAAATAATTGAGACCAAAATAATTGTATATAGTTAATTAATATAGAAACAATAAGTAGTTAATAAGAGCCACCCCCTGCACCTATTGTTAACGTTTTTAATGTCGCAATAAAATCATCGACCGATACATAACTGGGATTATTGTGAAAATCCTATTATTTAGTAAAGAATTAGTGTTTAATTTGAATTCTCATTCAATTTGTTTTTCCAACAAAATCACAGATTTTTGTGAAACAAACCAATCAAAAACGTCTTATTTTGAGACCAAATACTCGATTCAGAAAAAGAATAGAAAACCTGAAATCCGCTGACAATAGAAAAACAGAATAATAAAAATACAAATGAAAAATCCAGTGCTTGTCTTCTCATATAAGCAAATAACTAAAACCCCGAACACATCAGTCATCACATCAATAATCAGTAGTCTCTGGTAAAAGAGGTCAGAACGAGTGCTGGGCTCAGATCATCGCCCGTTAACAGTGGTCCAGGACTTCGCTCTACTGAATCATTTAATTTATTGATAATTAATTATTTATCGAACAAATAGTGAACTGATAGCGATATTTACTCTTTTTATATCAGAGACGAGCAGAGAGTCTAATGTCTGCTCTAATTAATTCTATGCGACAAACAATGTTTTATCATTGAACTCAATAAGCAAGGTACATAATCACGTCAATTATAAGGGAGTGATTCCTACTAAAAATGAAAGCAATTGATTCTAGCTTTACACCACTGGATATCTTATCCATCAACTATTTATTATTAAGTAAACACAGACGACACAAACGACAGCTTTAATCTAATGATTAAACTTTACTTTTAGTTATCAGTCGAAACAAATTCATTTAAACTGGTTTTCAATCAAAACCTATCGAGTTTTATCGGCAAATGACCAGGCTAGACTATACTAGACTTTGTTGAACTGTGCTAGAGTACTGCTAGAGCAATGTTCGCAGCTTGAAACACTGTTTCTCAATAATATCAAGAATTAATTAATTAAATTGTTTTCAATGATTGAAATAATTTTATTATTCGTGCCTTCAGTACAACAAATGGAAAGTTGTGTAGAGAAGAGCACAGAATAGGATTTAAATTATGCAAAACTCTGTCATATATAGTATTCTATTTGAAAGTAGTTTACAGTGAAATCCCTGGAGAGAAGCCTTTCCGCTATTCTATCATATCATTGCAATTGTAGTAATACTTTAATATTTAATTAACAAAATTAAAGTTACTTTAAATGATTTTTTTGTCACAAAAATATAACTCAAAACAAAATAATTATAGTTTTACACAAAATTTCACTAAAATTCTATTTCTTTATTACATTAAATGACATTTTATCTGGTATTTACATTGATAATACTTTTATAAATAGATTTCACTCTTGGTACAATAACTGATAGCCTCATTCTGGTTAGAACTGGTTATTATCAAATCCTTTCAATTGTTGTTGAAAGCATTCACACCACTTTGAATCGCATGTATGATCAAGACACTTTTTACAATAATTATAATTTAAATTTGAAGCTATTAAGTTTTCTAAAATGAATTTTAAAACTAAGCATGTTTATGCTATCTATTTAAAGTAAGATATAATCAATTTTAATGCATAAATGAAGCGGAAAATTCATTTATTTAAAGTAAGTTCATTTCAAATCTAATTACTTTTAGTACGTGTGTGGCCAAGAATTCACCTTGCATATTTACATTGAGACCTTTGGTTAATACTGACACACAATTTGAGGTATTGTTTTAGTGAGGAATAACTCTTTGACACCAAAGTTAGTGCTTAAGTGTTTGACTGACACTATAATTGAAAACCCATTAAAAATAAATATTTATTAATTGGATTATAATATATACAAATAAAACTATAATTTGAATTTAAATACAATTCTATTAAAACTATTAATTAATTTTATTTTAAGCGTACAAAATATGACCGAATAATACATATTTTTAAACGGCATTAGATTCCCATCAATTGTTAATCAATACTTAACAATAACTGAATGTATTCTTATATAGAGTTGAATCGCTTTTGTTTTAGAGTTCAAAATAAAAATAATTAAATGTTTAACAAAATTTATTCGACTCAGACTATAGTCTTATTCGAGTTTATTAAAACTTTTTATTTTTAATTATTTTTCCATTAAAGCATTCCCTTATACGGGGAATACATGTATGTGGAACAAACCTAAGTGCCAAAAGTTATTGCTGTTTGAGCCCAGGCCTCAGTTTTTTCACTCTTTTACTTAAATTCCTATATTTATTTGATTCTCGGATTTCGATTTTAACTGTCATTCAGTAAAGACTAACATTTTTTTAAAATTTTCAACAAATCTATTCTTAAGACAATTGTCTTTTCATTCATTGACACAAAGACTAAACCATTAGTTCTTGAGTCGTGACAATACTGTCATTTATTACTGTACATACAATAGTTTTAGCCACAAAAAAAGGTGAATTTAATAAATATTATTACTAAAAAAAGGTGCAAGTTCAACTTTTCAAATAATATTCATAACTTATCATTAGGGATAAGAACATTTAAAATTCGCGCTTAAACATATGAACAAGTAAAGATTTCAACTATAAATTATGTGGAAAATTAAAATTCCATTCATATATAAACTATTTAATGAATGAATGAGTATTTTATTTACTTTTCCAGACATTATTAATAGTCATCGGGCACTACTTTTTCAATATAATAGAGTTTTGACCATGAAACAACGTTTAGCAAGAGTGATTCATTTTCAATACAACTAA